>APFE031728122.1:126350-149615 GCA_000404065.3 Pinus taeda | reverse complement strand
CTGTGTCACCCAACACAGTAGCAGCAGAAGTTCCTTTTGCTATTCCGACAATGTTTGTCGGCGTGCCATCTGTCCCAACCAGCTTTCAATCACTAGATGGAGTCCGTCCTAGGACTATTTCGACAGTATGGACTGTTCCCGTTTGTTCATTCAGAATTATATCTGGAATCTCTTATGTTGAGTTTCGAAAAATTGATCTGTCACAAGGTCAATTTGGGTAAACTGGTCCCTAAAGGCAAATTATTCCTTTGAGCACTGGATTACCGTCGTATGGAGGGCCGTATACCCTTTCATTGTCTTCCCCAGAAGGACAACCATGCGTGAGTTCACAACAAAATTTGGATTATGCTGGAATCACAACTAGCGGTTGGGTCCCAGTCCTGTCTCAACAACCAAGAGTTGAATGCTCAATACAACAAATTTCACCTATGACAAACATCCCCACTATGCCGGCTATTGTGGCAGTATCACAAGTGCAAGCATCACCAATTGTATGCCAACCTCAAGTTTCATGGGTCACCATACAACAATCTCTTGTACCTCCGACACAACCACAGTCACCCTCTAGTGGTATGGCATAGGTTCAAATGGGGAACACCAATCCCCATCTTGGTCAAATAGTCAGTGCAACCATGGCTGGTGCAATACCAACAACCGCAATTCTAGAAAGCTTACCAAGGATATGAGCAACAAGTCTTTGAAAGTAATGGGCAGTAGTATCAACCATATCATAATGGTTATGCCCACCAACCTTACCAAAGTTACCAATGTCAAATGCATTATGCTGGTATGCAAAGGCCGACTGCTCAAATGATTCTGTCTTATCCTAGGTATGCTCAACCAAGCCTGAATCAATAGTTGCCCTTCGTAGCAACTCTAGAGTTACTAGATCTAAGTCGACTAACGAACGATCCAATTGCCTATGCCCCTTGGTGGCCAGCGATTCTGCATAAACTTTCGTCAGATATTCCTAAATTTAATGGAAATCCGGGCGAAGACCCATCGAATCATGTGATCACCTTTCATCTATGGTGTTCATCAAACACTCTCAATGATCATTCAATTCAGCTTTGCCTCTTTCGGCGCACATTAACTGGTCCAGCAACAAAGTGGTATATCGAACTCCCTAGAGCTTCGTTTGATAACTTCAACGCCCTAGCCACAACCTTTTAAACCCATTTTCAGTTACCTATCAGGTACGAAATAGGAACTGAGCTACTTTTGAATTTCAAACAAACGACAGCCACTCACATATCTGATCATATTCATGAGTGGCGGCGTCGTCGTAGAATGGTAAAAACATATGTTCCTGATTAGCTATTGGCTGAATGGTTTATTAAGTCACTGTTACCTACTATTAAAGAAGATGTGGCAAAGGGGGGAGTCGTCACAGAAGAGCAAGTTATTGCTCGTGCACAATATCTAGACTTGATCTATACTCAGTTTGGCGTGCTCTACGATAAAATCCGTGACGCTCCTAGACTAGTATTCTTCCTTCCACCGCCTCCTAAATCAAACAAAGACTCTCATGTCGACGATGGTGTGATAGGTATGACGAGCACTAAAACCGCAAAGGCCACATTGAAAAAGGCCCACATGGTTTTGAGTCAAGATACAAATGAGGAATTTCTAGCCTCGAAAGTAAATGTCGTGTCAACAGACAAAGGCAAAGAAACCAAGAAACCAGGAGGCAATCAGAAAAAACAAGCGAAGAAGAAAAACCAGGGAGACTCATCTCCTAGAAAATCTTCAGCCAACCCTTCTGGGAATGTGAAACCAAAAACTCCATGTCATATATGTGATGAGGATCACTGGACCAAAGAGTGTCCATATAAAGAAGAACTTAGAAAATCTTTCAAAATTTCAAAAACCTCGGCTGTACTGACGGATCTGTTTCCAAACCCAGGAACAAATCTCGTTGCTAGCGAAAATGATTCCCTGTCCCAAGTGCTAATGTTGTCGGTTTCAAAGAAACTGAATTATGCTCTGATATCAACAAAGAGTAAATATTACGAGAATCCACAGATGTTGAACAACAAGGATAATGATCAACCCAGTAGTTCAACAACAACTTCGACCAAAGTTGTGCCACCCATAATTCTTGTTTCCTTTCATATTCTTGTGTACTTGTTTATATGCATGTATATGGTTAATGCACATCTGTTCCTGCATTATTTATGAATTTAGAGCCTTGTTTCTTGCATAGTAGTATGTTTCTGTGATTCCACAGGTTCTTTTGAAGCTAGGCAGACAAAGGAGAAGCGGCGAAACTCTATCAAGAAAGAGAGGAAATCAAGCGCAAGACTCAGGTTGGCCCTCTTGGTCCTCTTCTCATCTATTTTCATAGAAGGAATCAATAGTAGACTTTGATTGTTTGTCTCTAAGATAGCCACCCATCTTAGTGGGAATAGCAGCATCCGAGAGGACACTATTCCCGTGTAACAAAATGGTGACTCCACTGGGGAGCGACTAGATTACTTGTTAGTTTATCTATCCTTGTTTCTTTCATAAACATACAGACAGAGCCTGAAGTCAAGCCAGCTAGCCTTCGAACTACATTTGTCATACAAATTCAAAGTATATCAATGCTGCTTTAGTCAATCTCCGTGTATTGTTTATGAATTAAACAATAGATCTGCAAGCAATCTAATTGCCCTAAGTGGTGGCTCTAGTAACCTCTTAGATCACCCTTGTGTTTTACATACACTAATCCTTATTTATTCAGCCTAAACACCTAAACTAGATTGCAAACTGTGAGTGAAATCTCATTCAAAGTCTTGCACTGCTACCATCGCACCCTGCCTTCAAGGCATCCTTTATGCATCACACTTCCCGAATGGAGTAGGTGCGTTGCATACTGAGTTCACTGTGTAACAGGTGCGATGGTCAGGGAGGATTGACTTTACCCTCCGACTATGGATTTTTCTCACTATTTTCAGTCGTATTCAAGAGTTTTGCTATCTGTAATTAGTGTACTTCTGTGAAAACCCCCTTCTCTTGCATGATTCCGCCTCCTTAGTGCAAAGATCTACAAATGTTTTTTAGTTCTCTTTTGCAAAAAGTAGCATAGTCGAACTGTCGTCTCTAGATCTGAAAGTGTCGTAGTTGTCATTTTAGTTTTAGAAAGCAATTACATTGTTTTAGATAGTCGATTATACAGTTACTATTGCATAGGATTTGAATTACTAGTTTTAAAGTGTCGAAGAGCAATTTCCATTTCAAAATTGTAAAGTGTCTCTCTTACTTTCACTTCGTTTTGAAAAAGAATTTTGTTGAGTATTGTCGCTTTAAAAGTAATTCAATTTTGCACATAGCTTTGTTAACGTCATTCACACATTAAGAGAGCTGAAAAACAAATACATGCATTTGCATTTACATTTTGATTGCTTGGCTTGATTTAGGACTGTGCATTTTAGCGTGTGCTTTGTGCTCTGTGAAGAAAAGATGCTTGACTTTCTTCCCTTTAGTAGCTACGATTTTCATTGCTAAAAGAAGATAAATTGTTTGTTTATCATCTTAGATTGCATTAGGAATTATACATACATCACATGGTGAACTTGAAAGGCAAACTATTAAGCAGGATCAACTTAAAATAAATCCAATGAATCTAACAACGCTTTGGAACTTAACACACAACATCTAGAGGTCTAGGCTAGAGACGTATTCCGACGTCATAAAACCTGGTAACTGTTGCTTTCAGTGTTGGTTGGGTGATTCCTCCACTCTGAGACGGCAAGTGCCAGTACGAACTTGTGCTCCCACGTACCGTCGCGTATATATTGGGAGACCACAATAGGCTGCATCCTTTATCCTTAGGAAGTCGTGTGTGCTGCCATATCGATCATAATGCACCGAACACAGCATTCGGGAAGATTGACTATTGTACCATAAAAGGTATTCGACAGTTTTACGATTGGTTTGCTAATCCTATCCGCTTAGATCTCCAGAGAAGTCCATTTTCCTCCTTTTCAGACTCCTTAAAGGAAAAGGTCCTCTGAGCGCTTGTCATTTCAAGCTCAATAAAAATCGAAGGCGACTAGAGTCGTCTTTTGTTTTTTCTCGGCTCTTTAAAATTGAAAAAACAAGTTGTGTCCAACTATCTAAAAATTTACTTTAATCAGAATAACGTCACAAATTCCCCCATTGATCTTCAGGTTGAGAAAATGGAGTCTACCAACCAAGGATTTCACCGTGAAGGAAATCCTAGTCCCTTCTCCTCTTGGGGAGATGTTGGTCCACCTCATATGGCCACTTTGTCACTTCCAGGATTGACAATTGGTTTTCTGGTCTGGCTCTTCTCTACCTCTGTCGTTCAGAATCCCATAATTCCTGAACAGTCTAATCAGCAACTAGACAACACTAGAGTTGCCTCCCAACCTTCTGCTTCATTTGATTCTCCCTCTCCTCCTTCCTCTTCGCTTGATAAAGCCGATAAAGCTAAAATTCAAGTAACTGATAAGAAGAAGAAGCAGAAAGAGAAAAAGGAACCAAAATCGAAAGGGAGCAACCAAGTATCTTCTAGCAAAAATTCACACACCGCACAGTCAAAACCTAAATCTCCTTGCGTCATTTACAATGGAGACCACTATCACGGAGATTGTCCCTGCATCCCTCGGATCTTAAGGGACTCGTCTCCTCGTTTGCACAATCCGGTAGCATCAACCTCTGGCGATCACATTGAATGCTCACCATCAACCAGTGAAAGTGAAGCACATGGACAAAGAAGGAATCCTAAACTTCCTTTTAAGTTGTGTGAAGCCAATCACGCCGTCCACCGTTGTCCCTTCCTTGAAGAGGCTAAAATAGTTTTTGATAATCGTCTGGTTTCACTGCTACAACTTCCTCCTGGATATCAAAAAAACTTGCCAAGCCCTCCACTGGTTGAAAATCCAGCTGGCCCGTCATTGTGGTCAGCCGAAGCACCTATCATTGAAAATGAACCCTAGTAATCAATTTCCTTGGCCTCGGGGGCAAACCCAAACTAGTGCTCATCAAGCGTTTGGATAGATAGGTCTAAGGAATATAATACCCCTTCAGACCCTTTGTCACATGTAAGTTCTACAGATGAAGGAATTGTTCAGTCAATGATGATTGACGGGGCACCATGGGAAGATTACCACCATCGTTCCCATCTTCCATATTACCACGAAGATTATTCCAACGACCTTAATCATCCTTCAGTTTTTTATTTTCCATCAAATATTGAAAATATGGTGGATTCCGAGGACATTTCTTATCTCGTGTCGACCTCGTTAAAAAATGTAACAAGGAGTCATGAGGATAGTTCTTTTACTGTGTCAACCTCATTAAAAAAATGAAACAACTCCCTTTCCAAATCGAGTCTTTCAAAGATCTTGAAGGTAAACCTTCATCCCAACCACCGCGTTGAATGGAATGAAGCTTGGGGGGCATGCACCTCGATTTGAGTTATTATGCCGGGGGCATGCAAACTTATCGCGAGCAATGTTGTCGCAGAGTTCAAGCTCGTTAAAAAATAAGATCTCCACGAGCAGTTTTAGCACTTAGTTCAAGCTCGTTAAAAAATAAACATAAGTCATGAGCAAGTGTTTCCCCCAGCGCTTAAGCTCATTAAAAGATGAACCGGTAAATAACCATTGTGAATGCCTTATCGCCAGCTTTTGAGCCTTGTCGTGTTCTCGCCATCACCTCCACTCTGTTTTTAGCCGATCATTCAGCCCCATATGATTTTTTACCCCTTCGAGGAACATCTGTGAAGAGTGATTCTGCTAGCCATCTTTGTAACACTGTCGTGATTGGCAAATTCCAAATCTTACCTGGAATCAATTGCTACCCGAAACCATCAATCGTTCCTCAAAAACGAGTCTTCTTTAAGCTCTTTTCACCTGACTCATAAAATATGAAAATATTTCCGAGCGATTGGTCTCTCCGGCTCGTTAAAAGTCATCAGAAGTGCTATCCCTCCTTTACACTTTAATCTTTTTGGACCGGAGGGATTATTACACAAAAATATCGAGCGCTTGTCTTGTTCGGCTCGTTAAAGCTATCGAAAATTCATCCCTTTTGTATTATTTTACACTTTTTCAGACTTAAGGGATTATACAACGAAAAAGAATCTTCGGAGTCTTCTTTCCATTTCTTTTAGGCTCTCTAAAATTGAAAGAGACCGAGTTATCTTTGTCGTTAAGCTCGTTAAAACTGAACAACGACAAACTCATCCAAATGGATGAGAACGAGTTTCACTGTCGCTATGCTCGCTAGAATATAGCGAAAGGTTTGCCCGAAGGGCGGATTATAGAACAAGCATATGTTATCCTCCTCAATCTTGACAAAAATAAAGAGGTACTGATCAGCAATGACTGCTGAAAATTGGGAAGAAAGCTTGAAGAAAGTTTATTGGTAGCAAGTCGCTCTTGAACATGACACTTTCCTTCCACATCTATGCCAAGTTGGGTTGTTCCGTTCACTGGTCATCACCATTGGTCCATCACACCATCCATATTTTGGGTTAACGCTACCAATCCATCGTCAGTGTCACCAATATGTTCAAGAGAAGTCATTCAAACAATTCACCTGTGTTTCACCCATTGCAATACATTCATGCTTCATTCCTTCATGACCGCCACCCTGAACCCTGTATCTTCAGTTTGTTTTCACCTCCAAAATCTTTTGCTTCATTCCCTGTCATTGATGTGGGATTCATTAAGGCCCTCCTATGACGGGTCGCTTCTTGTTGACATCAACTCATTATCCAAGAAGTTGACTTAGGAACAACTCTTTCAGTACTTTGAAGCTTGCATGCCTCAATGGCAAGTTTCTCACTTTCGGCGACAGGTTTACGTCAATGGCTTTCGACTGAGATATTTTATGTGGTGTTCGATTCCAAGTCCTTTTTCACACCACGTGAATTGTACTGTAGTACCTTGAGGGTCATTGTCATTACTGGTGATTCCTCTCGCGCCTGTTAACAACTTACATCATTGGCTGGTAATCAGGCGATGTCTTTCCATGTTCGACTCCAGAACATTTTTCACATGGATAGACTTGTACTCCGAGTGAAGATTGAACGGGTTTTGAAGACCCCGGATCTAGTTTCATCCATCTAGGCTGCGATATATTCAGGAATATAAAAACATCCAGTGTACATCATTGCCGAACAAATGATCATCCAAATCAAAGGATGATGTGTCCATATCGTCGGTCTGTCACACAGACGATCATCTGTCCTATGTACATGAAAGATGAATCTATAAAGCTGAGCATGGGAATGCCTGCCTCAACTAGATCATGAAAAACTATTGTCAAAATAATGTATTTTATTGTATCTTATTACAGGTCGCCTCCCAGCTCGGAAAAACTTCGGATCCTCATAGTAAAGCATTTCACCCAACATCAAAAATGATTAACGACCTCATGCTTTAGGGGGAAACTGTTATAGACATTTTTGGGAACTTCAACCCAAATCAGAAATGTCCATAAACTAAGGGCTCTTTTGTCCCTAAAAGTGTTGCTTCACTGCCTAAAGGAACAAGGTCAACTGATTACATCATCTCCCAAAAGTTCTCCATTGAAAACTGCTCATAAATGGTCAAAACTGGACTATACTGAAAGCTCAATGCAGAGGGTGCGATGCATATCACCTTCCCAATGTATAGGGTGTGATGCATACTGAATTACTCCTCTTTAGCGTGCGATGGTCGGGAATGGACAAATGGCTGGGAGAACTATGCGAGGTGGAAGATCATGGAATGTTCCACAAGCTTCCCCTCTGACACTGGCCTCTCCATTTTCGACTAGGGATGAGTAAGAGATCATCATTCTCCAAGTGGAAGCAGGAACTATCAGAGAGAAGACACTAATCAAGATCCCAAAAGATGACTCACCTCTCAGTAATCATCTATATATGGATCCCTCATTACAGAGATCCAGAGGTTGGAATTTTGTATCTTATAGAGAAGTGTTTGTTGGTATTCTGGTGTACATTCACAGTGTTGGGTGATCTAGCTTTGCTTGAGGTGAAGAATGGCTTCTTAGCTGGAGGATGATGCTGGGTCAAAGCACATGGTTGTAATCTTCTTGCTACTTTTCATCTGAATAAAGCTATTCTTGTTTCCTTCCATATTCTTGTGTACTTGTTTATATATGCATGTATATGGTTAATGCACATCCGATCCTGCATTATTTATGAATTTAGATCCTTGTTTCTTGCATAGTAGTATGTTGTTGTGATTCCACAGGTTCTTTTGAAGCTTGGCAGACAAAGGAGAAGCAGCGAAACTCTATCAAGAAAGAGAGGAAATCAAGTGCAAGACTCAGGTTGGCCCTCTTGGTCCTCTTCTCATCTATTTTCATAAAGGGAATCAATAGTAGACTTTGATTTTTTGTTTCTAAGATAGCCACCCATCTTAGTGGGAATAGCAGCATCCGAGTGGACATTATTCCCGTGTAACAAGGACTCTAAGGGGCCATAATATAATCGTAGCCGAGATAACAGTAATAATGTAAGGGCACAATAATAACAATAGTAGGCTTCTATGGGGCACAATAATAACAATATGGGGACTACATGGGCACAAAAATATAATAAGAGGGTTGTACTAATAACAGTAGGGGGTTACACTAGTAGTATAGGGATCTAACAGAAATCCAAAATTTCAGAGATACCACAGATTCAATATCAAGCTCCTACAAAAAAAAGGGTGTGTAGTCATTTTAAAAATTTGCATAAGTATTTTTTGAAAAATAAGTTTGAAGTAATTAAAAGGGAATAGTGAAGAAAATTATCATTAGTTGATGCCCAGAAGAAAGAAAATGGAAACACCTAGTAAGAAACCTAGAAGCTCTACTATGACACATGAAGAAGAGGAAGAAATGAGACATGATATATCAAAATTACGATACCAAGTGTAGCAAATATCTCTCTCAAAAAAAGAAATAGAAGCTAAAATGGATGGTCTGAAGAATGGCATCAATGGTATGAAAGACAACATTGAAGATTTGAAGAAAGACATGGAAGGTTGGAAGGCGTTTTGACAAAGTTTCTACAAGAAAGACTTCCTAATGGTGAAAAGGTAGTAGAGAAAACTCATAATGAGAACAAAAGAAACGTTAATCATGATTGGAAGAATGACAACATTGAAGATTTAAAGAAATATGTGGAAGGTTTGAAGGAAGGTTTCACAAAGTTTCTACAAGAAAGACTTCCTAATGGTGAAAAGGTAGTAGAAGAAATTTATGATGAGAATAAAAGAAATGTTAATAATGATTTCATAGACTCTAACATTGGAATAAAAACCCACCACATTCCAAAGATTGATATGAGGAATTTTTATGGCATAGATCCAGTAACATAGATACTATAGATGGACCACTATTTGATCTCTATAATGTGCAAAACACACAAAAGGTACACATTGCAACTTTATATTTGGAACCCAAACAGTTTGTATGGTATCGATGGCTTTGATCTCGTAAAAAAATTGTCACTTGGTCAATTTTAGAGATAGAATGATAGCACATTATGAGGATACAAAGAGGAACACCTTCTTTAGCCAATTGATAAATCTCAAACAAAAGGGTTCAATGGTGGATCACATTAAGGACTTCCAAAAATTGAATATAAGGGTAAATGATATTCCAAAGCAGCCTAGGATTGATTTGTTCATAGGAACTTTAAAGGATAACATCGAACATGAGGTTCACCTTTCGGAACCTGATTCATTGGAGAGGGCATTTAGGTTGACAAGAAAACATTATGACAATAAGGAAGCCTACCACTCACAACTATAAAGATGGAAGCATTGATGCTCCTAGACTTCCACAGCTTACAAGGTTGACACCACAACAATTGCAAGAAAAATATCAAAGGGTCTTTGTTACAGTTGTGATGGAAAATAAACTAAAGAGCATAAGTGTGCTGCGAAAGAAATTATTTTACACAGATTGTGAAGAGGATGAAGAAAAGGAACAAGAAATGTCAAAAGAAGAGGATATACATCAGGAATCAACCCTAGAGAAATAAGAAATGAATCTAACCATATCTTGTGATGCGTTGGCTAGACTACTCCTAAAACTCTCAAGATAGAAGAACATATCAAGAAGAAAATGATAATAGTGTTAATTGATTCAAGTGGTATCATAATTTTATTCCCTATAGGATAGCCAAGGAATTGAATTACTTCCTATATCCAATTGGTGGCTTGGATGCAGGCGATATGGATAAACAGCCGAAACCTGATATAAGTTCTTCAATTTTTGGTTGAATTCCTCTTTCTGCTTCAAGTGTTTTATCAGTCATCTAATGTTAGACTGACTATCTCATGAGGTTTTCCTCTTATCATCCAACCCTTATTATTAGCACAATTCATCTCACAAGCCTATTTTCCTCTATCATAATTATAATCCCATAGGAATTATAATAATAAACTATCGTTCCTGTAAAATAGGTGAAAATGCATTTAAAATGCTATAAACACAGGCAAAGGGCTTTTGTTCCAAAGGAATGGAAATACACTATCAACTCCTTATTATCACTATATTATTAATTATAAAGAATCAACTATCAGCGCTTTATATTTCAAACTATAAGTTAAACGCAATTAACACTATCGGTGCTTTATATCGGTCCTTCCAAGCTCCTACTTCTGACACGATAACACATAGTGTTATCGGAGGTCACAATCAGTGACTTTAGGGCTTCCAAGGCAAGGCTCCTCCACTCCGATCTGGTGATACGATAACAGTCGTGGACCAAATATCCTCTTAACTCTTCTTTATATTGTTTTGGGTCTGGTTGTCGAGGTTTTGGCTTCGACAGTTTAACTTTGTCCCACTCCCACTCAGCGATGTGATAAAGGTTCAGACCCGGTACGGGTATGAACTAGATTCAATAATATTTCAAGTCGGGAGCTATGTCCAGATTAATTTTTTTTCAAAAATTCCTCTGTAAATAGAGTTTTACCCGCAGAACTCTGTTCAGAAACTAAAGATCCAGGGCTCGCTGATGTGAATGAGAAAACAATCTAAAGGCTTTAGCCAAAATATTAATTGGAAATAAGGTTAATTCATTGATATTCAGACTCAGAAGAAAGCCATCAAATTGATACATGCATACAATTACAAGTCAACAGAAAACCATTCAATCAGAAATGCTTATGGGCTCGCCTCCTCTAGTGCGTCTTGTTATTTAATTTTATAATTAATAGATGAGACCTCTCGGTACTTATCCATACAAAAGCATGCCTTTTGCATAGATCTATTTTAAATAAATTATGCATAAAGCTTATTACAGCTTATCCATAAGCGATTATTACAACATGATTTATTCTTAATTCTATCCTCATCTTAAACTAGAAAAGCATGGAAATTGTTGGCTAAGGGACCCCACTCCTTTTCCTATAGATTTTTCTTTTGATTTTTGGAATAAGTTTGAATATTTTCCCTCCAAGTCTCATGCTCCTGCATCAGACTCCTGAGGACAAAATTCTTCATGTGCTCCTATCCATGAGTTCATCTACAGAACCGCCCAATTTTGATAGCATGTCTTCTATAACCCAAGTAGATTCAGCGGTTGGCTGATCCTTCCACTTTACCAAATACTGGAAGTATTCTCCTCCCCTTGTTTTCTTAAACACTTTCTTGTCCATAATTATTTCTGGCTACAAATGTTTTGTTGTCGGTAACTGTTTTACCCAGTCAATACCTTGTGTCTCTTAATCTTGTGTTGTATCATTTGTAGTTTCACCTTCATACATGTACAGGTATACAACATTAAAAATTGGTGATATTCCATCATGAGGGGGTAATTCAAACTCATGTGCATTTGCAGAAAAATTTCTCAACACTCTGCACGGTCCAATTTTTTTAAACTTCAATTTGTTATTATCCCTCTTTAGAAACCTCTCATTTCTGAGATGTGCTAAAACCAGATCTCCAAACTTCAAAGTTCACCACTCTTCCTCTCATGTCTACTCTAGCTCTGTACTTGATGTTGCTATCCTGTAGCTATTGTTTCACTTGTTCATGCATTGCTTGCTTTTTTTAAGCAAAATCCTCACCCTCTGCACTTCTCATCTCTTCTTTTCCCATGTTTCTTAACTCAGATACTCCTCTTGGATGCATTCCATAAATAATATGGAATGGGCCCTATCTTGTACTTCTGTTAGGTGAGTCATTATATGCATATTCAGCTTGTGCCAACACTTGATCCCATTGCTTTGGATGTTTTGTAGTAAGGCTCCTTAAAGGATTACCTAAACTCCTATTTGCAACTTCAGTTTGTCCATTAGTTTATGGATGATATGCAGAGCTAAAACTTAACTTAGTTCCCAATTTCTTCCATAGTGTCCTCCAGAAATGTCCAACAAACTTGGAATCCCTGTCTGAGACAATACTTTCAGGCAACCCATGCAATCTTACAACCTATTTAAAAAAAAAAATAGCAATGTGAGAAGCATCACTAGTCTTATAACATGGAATAAAATGTGCCATTTTTGAAAATCTATCCACTACAACAAAAATTGAATCATTACCTCTTTGAGTCTTTGCTAAGCCAAAAATAAAATCCATACTTACCATATCCCAAGGCCTATCTATAATTGGTAATGGAATATACAAACATATGTTTTGGCTCCTTCCCTTTGCATGTTGACAAACTTTTCAAGTTTTCACATTTCATTTTTAGATTTCATTTTCGGCCAGAAATAAAATCGGTTTAACTGCTCATAAGTCTTCTCTACACCAAAATGTCCTGCAAGTCCTCCACTATGTTTCTCTTTGATTAAGTTCTCCCTAATAGAAAAATTTGGTATGCACAACTGATTCTTCTTAAACAACAGTCCATCTTGTAAGAAGTAATCCAACCCTTTACTCCTATCCATCAAAATAGGGTTTTTACAAGCTTCAAATGCCTCTTTGAAATCTAGATCTATTTCATACAATTCTTTAAGAAAATCAAAAACCAACACTTAAATTTGACTCTCTTGAAATAATACATTCCTCCTAAAAGGCATCTACAACTTTGTTTGGTTGGCCATTTATATGCTTCACAACAAAACGGAAACCTTGAATATACTTTACCCATTTGGCATGTTTCAAGCTAAGCTTTGGCTACTACATAATATATTGTAGTGCATGGTTATCTGAGTAAAGGATAAATTCTTTTGACATTAGATAATGCCTTCATTTTCTTAATGACTATACAATGGCGTAGAACTCCTTATCATAAGAAGAATACTTCTTTTTGGAATCATTTAGCTTTCTAATAAAGTAGGCTATAGGTCTATTTTCCAGGCTTAAAACACCTCCAATTGCTTCTCCACCAGCATCACACTTCACTTGGAAAGGCTTACTAAAATTAGGTAGAACCAAAATAGGCTTTTCAGTGATCTTCTTCTTTAACAATTGAATATTTTTTTATGCTTCAGCAGTCCATCTAAATGGTTGTTTGTCCCTCTTTATGGTCTCAATAATAGATGCAATAATCTTACTAAAATCCTTGATGAATTTTCTATAATAGCTAGCAATACCATGAAAACTTCTTACCTAAAAAACACTTTTAGTTGAAGGCTACTCCATGATTTCCTTGATTTTCTCTAGATCCACTTTCATCCCTTGAGCCGAAATAACAAAACCCAAAGTACATTAGCTCTTCTTTTGATGAATGAACACTTATTCAAATCTCAAAAATGGGATGGATGAAGAGTAAATATAGTATGTTTCAAATGATATAAAGTTATATTAAGGAACATAATTTCAAAAAGGAGAAAATGTATCAAACAAATTATGAGTAACAAGACTAACATCTCTAACCTTCTTAAGATCCATAAATAGAAAATACTACTCTAGCCACATTTTGTTTTTATACTGTTCAGCATTGGCACTCCCAAAAATATCCACACAAAAGTATACATCAAGAAAAAAATAGAAATAATGTTAATTCATTGTGGTACTGCCCATAATTTAATTAACAAATAATTTTTCAAAATTGAGTTACCATAATGTTTTGGGGATGTGCCATAGTACTTTTTTTTAATTAAAACTAGGAATATATAATTAAAATGATGCAATTAAGGATCATAATCTAATCAGGGCCAACATAACAATAATAATGTGAGGGCACAATAATTACAATAGTGGCTTCTATGGGGCACAATAGTAACAATATGGGCACTACATGGGTACATCAATATAATAAATGGGTTGTACTAATAACAATAAGGGCTTACGCTAGTAGTATAGGGGCCTAACATGCCCCTCTCCTTCAAAAAGTGTTCTCCTCAATGCTCGAGTACTTCTTCATGCTTCTGTGTAAAATTACTATCCTTCCATGTGGAATCTTCAGCGGGTAAGTTCTTCCACTTGATGAGATACTCTGAAATTGATTGATTTAGTAGCTGTCAAGTTCTTGTTTCTGTGACTGCTCCAAGTTCCACTATGATTTTTCCTTCCTTGTCAAATTCTGGAAATATTGTTTGAAATGGGATGTTCTGCAACTTTTGAATGAGTGGCCACACTTCTTTGTCCTTCTTCCATTCATACCTTGTTTCGTTTATCCAATCTGGTTGGATAATAGAAATGGCGCACAACAATGCTTCCACATCCTCATCCTTTCTTAAGAGTGCATTTTCCACAACATTTTTCTTCCATTTTTTGTAGATGATTTCAAACTCATAACCCAACATCTTTGTGACCCATTTTTGTTGCTCTTTAGAGGATAATTTTTTTGCTAAAAAGTATTTAATACTATCATGATTCATTTTTACCTTGAACTGTCTTCCCATTAGGCAAGGTCGCCATTTCTTAAGTACATGTCATATTTCCAACATTTCCTTCTCATAAATAGCTTTCTTTAGGGACATTTAATTGTATGTATGTAGCCATAAAAATACCCAATCACCTACATCAAAACTTCTTTCATTGCAGTGTTGATCTGCCTGTTGTTTCATTCGATTCTGCACCAAAGTGGCATTATCCTTTAAAATTTGGAGAACTTGTTGTTGATGCTCGATGTGATCTTTCACTCCTTGAATCTTTTTCTTCTTGATATGTGCTTCTATATTTAGATTCTGAGGAGTGGTAATTTCTTCTAGTGCATTACAAGATATGGTTGAATTCATTTCTTGATGCTCTATGTGATCTTTGACTTCTTGAACATTCTTTTTCTTGAAAAGTCCTTCTATCTTGAGAGTTTGAGGAGTGGTAATTTCTTCCAATGCTTTAAAAGAGATGATCAGATTCATTTCTTGATGTTCAATGTGATATTTCACTTCTTAAACATTTTTCTTCTCGATATGCCCTTCTATATTGATAGTTTGAGGAGTGGTAATTCTAACCAATGAATTACAAGATATGGTAGGATTCATTTCTTCTTTTTCGATGTGATATTTCACTTCTTGCACCTTTTTATTCTTGATATTTCCTTCTATCTTAAGAGTTTGAGGAGTTGCAATTCTTGCCAATGATTTACAAGATATCATCTGATTCATTTCTTCTTTCTCTGGGATTGGGTCCTATCGTATGTCCTCTTATTTTGATGTTTCTTGATCCTTTTCTTCCTCCTCTTCATACTCTATGTAAAATAATTTCTTCTCGACACATTTAAGACCTTTAGTGCATTTGTTATCACAATTGTAACAAAGCCATTTTTCTCTTTTTTCTTCCAATTGTTATGGTGTAAACCTTGTATGTTGTGAAAGGCTAGGAGAAACAACACTTCCATCTTTATAGTTGTGAGGGATAAACTTCCTTGTTGCCATAATTTTAATTTCCACTATGTAGCAAAGCCCTTTTGCTCTTTCCAATTGTTGTGCTGTTGCTCTAAAGAAGGTGTTTCTCTTTGTATCCTCATAATGTGCTATCATTTCCTCTGTAAAAATTAACCACGCCACAAGTTGTTTACAAGAACAAAGCCCTTTATACCATAAAAATTGATTTGGTTCTAAATATGAATATGCAATACATACCTTTTGTAACAATGGTACACCATGTAGATCAAAATATTTCTCCATTTGTAGTATCCAATTTACCGGATCCTTGCCATCAAACTTCCTCATCTCAATTTTTGTTGATTTTAGGAGCTCAATCTTGAAACGACTGTAACTTTGTAATTTCAGATATCCAAGTTTTGAAATTTCTTCCTATAGTAGCTCTTTGAGATCTCCTTCTAACCCCACAAGTCTGATCAAACTTTGATTATCCAAGAAAGCGTTATGTCAAATCTTACACAGTGACCAGATTATAGACCTTTTCTGAAGAGCAAACTTGTATGAAGTGCCACGTGTCATTGGTTTGCCCTTTGGATCTAAAAATTATATACAGGTAACTACAGTCTGTTATCTTTCTGAAACTTCTTACGAAATTTCAATATGATGCTCAGAGATACAATTATGACTATTCTCCCTCGGTGACCTATTTGGAATGTAATTTGGGGGTCTGCAGAAACCCTAACATCCTTAGACTATATCTCTGAAAATATAGTGAGACAGGATTTGAAATTGAAGGCCAAGGTTCAAACTGATTTCTTCTCAAATGGGTTTTTGTTTTAGCTTCTGAAACTACGTAGAGAAAGAGTTATAGTGAAAATCCCACAATGACCTGTTTTATCTTAAATTCTGGAGCTTGCAAAAATCCTAACTTCCTCGGATCATATCTCCGAAAATATAGCGAGCCAAGCTCAGAAATTTGGACCCACGCTTTAACGCAATTTCTTCTCAAATGGGTTTTTGTTTTAGCATCAGAAATGGGGCAGAAAAGCTATAGCGAACGTGCTACAATGACTTGTTTGGAGCAGTGAAACCTTAGAATCCAAAGCTCTGATACCAAATGTTATGAAACCAGCTCACAAAAAGATAGAAAAGATATATCAACGCCTTAGAAATAAGCCTCTTCGAGGGGGAAACCTCCTTTACATTACACAAAAGAACAATTCTTGGATTATACAAATGAAAAGACCTCCTTTCTATATATAGGAGTCTAAGGGGTCATAATATAATTAGAGCTGACATAACAATAATAATGTAAGGGAACATTGATAATAACAATAGTGGGCTTCTATGGGGCACAATAGTAACAATATGGGTACTACATGGGTACGTCAATATAATAAGGGGTTGTACTAATAACAATAAGGGGTTACACTAATAGTATAGGGGCCTAACACTATGGGTCTATCTTCCTGGCTTAAAACACCTCCAATTGCTTCTCTGCTCGTATCACACTTCACTTGGAAAGGCTTACTTAAATCACGTAGAACCAAAATAGGCTTTTCAGTGATCTTCTTCTTTAATAGCTAAATTTTTTTTCTGCTTCAGCAGTCCATCTAAATGGTTGTTTGTCATTCTTTATGGTCTTACTAATAGGTGCATTAATCTACTAAAATTCTTGATGAATTTTCTATAAAATATAGCAAGACCATGAAAACTTCTTACCTAAAAAACACTTTTAGGTGAAGGCCACTGCATGATTGCCTCATTCTTCTCTGGATCCATCTTTAGCCCTTCAGCAGAAATAACAAAACCCATGTACACTAGCTCTTCTTTCATGAATGAACACTTCTACAAATTCAACAATAATTTCTCCTGCTACAGCCTTTGTAAGACATAATTCAGATGCCTCATGTGCTCCTCCTTATACGTGATATAAACTAATATATCATCTAGATATACTATTACAAATTTACCAATAAAATCTTTAAAAACTTCATTCATGAGTCTCATAAACATACTTGGTGCATTTGACAACCCAAAAGGCATTATTTTCCACTCATACAATCCCTCATTTGTCTTAAAAGCAGTTTTCCACTCATCCCCTTCTCTTATCCTTATTTGACGATACCCACTTTTAAGATCTAGTTTTGAAAAATACTTTGCTCCACTTAAGCAATCCATTAATTCTTCAATTCTAGGCAAAGGAAATCTATAACTGATTTTGGTTTTATTGATGGCTCTTCAATCTATACATATTCTCCAACCTCCATCTTTCTTTGGACTCAAACTTTCTCCAATCAGCCCTTTGTCAAGCAATTCTTACACCTGCTTCCTAACCTCTTCATTTTCTATAGGATTCATTCTATAAGCTAATTTGTTAGGCAGACTTGCTCCAGGAATCAAATCTATATGATGGAGAATTCTTCTAATGGGTGATAACTCATTTGGAAAATCATCAACAATAATATCACAATATTTCTCCAATATTTCTTGAATTTCAATGGGTAAATCAGAAATTTTCATAGAAGTCACTATTACCTTGGGCTTGCAAATTATAGCCAAATTTACCTCATTCTCTTCAATCTGCTTCAAGTATTCCTTTCCTCCTAGTAACAGATTTTTTCGATCAGTCTTCTTTCCCAGTACATCTTCTTCTTATAGACACAACAATGTATCATTGACACCATCCTTTCCAAACTTGTAGGTGTTTATTTTTCCATCATGCATGGCTTCTTTGTCATATTTCCAAGGTCATCCAAGAAATATGTGACACACATCAATGATCATCTGATAACATTTTCATTGAACTTACACACTGCTTTGACTAAAGTCTTTATTTGTGATGGTTCAACTATCCCTTTTGCTAGCTTGAGCAAAACTTTATTAACTACCAAAGATTCTTCTCTCTCTGGTATATTTTCTTCTTCTGTCATTGTTGTTGTTGCTTCCCTCTTAGCTTGAGCAAAAATAGTATTCCTATGATTTGTTTCTTCTTTCTTTGGGCACTTAAAGGCTCTGTGTCCTAGTTTGTTACATATGTAACATCTTACTTCTCTTCCTCTTCCTCTCCCTCCTCTCCCTCTAGAAAAACTCCCTCTACCTCTTGCATCACCTCCTGTGGGTGCATGTTGGGTTGAGCTATTTCTAGCTCCATATTTAGGTGTTGTAGATCTCCCTCTACCACCTTGACTTCCCCTTCCTTGGAAAGTACCTCTCCCTCTAGCAGAATTCTTCCTCATGATTGTTTCTTCAGCTTTCAGTGCTATCTGATAAGCTTCCTCTACTTTTTTAGGATACAATATACTTATCTCATCTTGAATTTCCATCCTAAGGCCATTCACATATCTAGCCACCTTCTCATATGTATCATGGGCTTCCCTAGCTCTTATGGTGACCTTGTAGAATTCCTTTGTGTATTCTTTCACTGTCAAAGATCTTTGTCTAAGATTCTGCATCTGTCTGAAAAAGGTTTGCACATAATTACTTGGTAGAAACTTACCTCTTAGCTTTGCTACCATCCTGCTCCAATTCTTGATAGGTTTCTTGCCAAGTCTCTTTGTTTTTGCTTGCACACCATCCCACCAAAGCACTGGATGGCCTTTTAACTTGGTGATAGCAAACTTCACTTTCTTCTCATCTTTTGTTTCTTCATAGTCGAAGAATTTCTCCAAGCCATTAATCCAGTCTATCAATTCTTCTCGATTTAGTCCTCCTTCATATATTGGAACCTTGGTCATTGGCCTACCTATGGATCTCAACACTGAATGTAAGAATCTCATCTCAGGGGTAACTACTATAGCTTCCTCCTCTACAGCTTCACTAACATCTCCATCATCTATGTTTCTGCCTGTTGTTAATGCATCCAATCTAACTTGCACTTGTTGCATAACTTCCATTACGTCAACATTTGCAACAAGTTGTCCTCTTCAACTATGTCCTCATCCTCTTCCAATTCAATGTCAGCTCGCGATATGAATGAAAAACACAATCTTAAGGTTTCTGCCAAAATATTAATTGGAAATAAGGTTAATTCATTATTATTTAGACTCAAAAGAAATCCATCAAACTGATACACACATACAATTATGAGTCAACATAGAACCATTCAATCAGATGCACATAGAGAGATTTTTTTCAGATGATAATGCTTCTAGGCTCGCCTCCTCTAGCATGTCCCATTATTTCATTTTGTAATTAATAGATAAGACCTCTTTATCCTTATCGATATAAAATCATGCCTTTTACATATATCAATTTTAAAGCAATTATGCGTAAATCTTGTTACAGCTTATCCATAAGCGATTATTACAACATGATTTATTCTTAATTCTATCCTTATCTTAAATAAGAAAAGCACGGAAATTGCTAGCTAAAGGACATCACTCCTTTGCCTGTAGATTTTTTTTTTTTTGGAATAAGTTTGAAAATTTTCCCTCCAAGTCTCATGCTCCTGTGTCACCAACACGATAGTGTGAAGTGATGGTTGCAAATGGAGGAACCATAGATTTCTCTAGAAAGTTCCATAATATCAAGCTATCCATGGGAGAATATGTATTGAATAGTCCTATGCTTTTTATTCCAAAGGGTGGTTTTGACATTGTACTAGGAGCCACATGGCTCCAATCTTTGGGTACGATAGTTTTTAATTTTCAAGAACTTTTCATGAAATTTTGTTGGAAAGGAAAGGAAGTTGAATTAAGGGGTATTGTAGGGAAATAGGGAAAGGTAATAAACTCTAATGGCATGACAAAGATTCTGAAGAAATAACAATGGGGCATAATTTTAGAATTATGTTCACTGGAAGTTCCCACATTGAAATCATTTATTTCTACAGATATCCATAAAGACTTGGACAATCATTCCAAGGTGTTTGAGACTCCTAAAGGCCTCCCACCTATTCATGATCATGATCATGCTATTCATTTGATTCAAGGAAGTGTTCCTCCAAACATGAGGCCTTACAGATATCCATATGCCCAAAAGAGTGAAATTGAACATATGGTTGCAGAAATGCTAGAGGCTGACATATTTCAACCTAGTCAAAGTTCTTTCTCTACTCCAATAGTATTGGTGCATAAGAAGGATGGATCATTGTGCATGTATCCAGATTATAGGGAGTTCAACAGACTCACTGGTAAAGATAAATTTCACATTCCTCTCATTGATGAATTATTTGATGAATTACATGGAGAAATTTACTTCACTAAGTTGGATCACCATTTAGGATATCATCAAATCAGAATCAAGATTGAAGACATTCAAAGATATCATTTAGAACTCATGAGGATCATTATAAACTTTTGGTCATGCATTTTGGCCTTACCAATGCACCTTCTACATTTCAAGGTTCGATGAATTCCATTTGCAAACCGTTACATATAAAATTTGTGTTAGTATTTCTTGATGATATAAAAATCTACACCAAGTATTGGAAGGATCATGTTCAACATGTTAACATGGTGCTCAAAATATTGGAGGAGAAACAATTATATACAAAAACCTCCAAATGTTTCTTTGGAGTACAAGAGGTGGAATATTTGGGTCGCATTGTATCTCATGAAGGTGTTAAGGTAGAGCTTAGCACAATTAAATCCAATACGGAATGGAAAATCACCACATTCATAAAGAATTTGTGCGGATTTTTTGGGTTGATAGGGTATTATTGCAAGTTCGTTAAGAATTGTGGGAAAATAGAATTACCTCTAACAACATTACTAAATAAATATGAATTTCCTTTGACTCTAGAAGCAACTAAGGCCTTTGAATATCGTAAACAAGACATGTGCCAAGCACATATCTTAGCTATGCCAGAATTCACAAAAACCTTTATTGTGGAATGTGATGTCTGAGGAAATGGAATCGGCTCTATTTTAATGCAAGAAGGAAGACCCATTTCTTTTGAAATTTGTCGAATCAAAGGAAAGTATTTGCACAAATCTATTTCTGAGAAGGAAATGTTGACAATACTACATGCACTTAAGAAATGGTGACCTTACCTGATGGGAAGCCACTTCAAGGTAAAAATGGATCATGATAGCCTTAAGTACTTTCTAGAACAAATATTATCTTGAGAAGAGTAGAAAAAATGGGTCAAAATATGTTGTTTTATGACTTTGAAATAATTTACAAAAAAAGGAAGAAAAATGTTGCTGCAGATGCACTCTCAAGAAAGGATGAGGATGTGAAAGCCTTGCTTTGTGCCATCTCTATCATTTAAATGGACTAGATAAACAAAGTAAGGGATGAACGAAAGAATAAGGAAGAAGTGTGGGCACTCATTCAAAATTTGCAGAAAGATCCCAGTACATTTGATACATTTAGTTGAAAATATGATTCATTATGGTATAAAGATTGCTTATACCTCTATAAGAATTCCCAACTCGAACAAAATATTCTTCTGGAATTGAACACCTCTCCCTTGGGAGGGCACTCAGGATTTTTAAAAACTTACCATAGGGTTAAGAAGGAATTTTTTTGGGATGGCCTTAAATATGATATTCAAAGTTTTGTGGTAGAACATTTTGTTTTTCCAACAAGATAAAGAAGAGACAATTAATACCTCGGGTCTGTTACAATCTTTATCCATTCCAAGTCAACGTTGGGAGGAGGTTTCAATGGCTTTTATCACAAGTTTACCCAATTCTGATGGAAAGCGTGTCATCATGATGGCAGTTGATAGGCTTACCAAGTATGCACATTTTTATGCATTATCTCATCCATTTAAAGTTCGTACAGTTTCTACTACATTTATGGAAACAATTCAAATGCTACATGGAAACCCAAAGATTATTGTAAGCAACAGATATCCCCTTTTCGCTTGAAATTTTTGGACTGAATTATTTTCTTGTCGAGGTAATCAATTAGCTCATAGTTCATCTTATCATCCTTAATCTGATGGGAAAACAGAGATAGTGAACAAATTTTTGGAAGGATATATTTGTTGCTTTGTCTCTGATAAAAAAACACAATGGGTCAAGTGGTTGCCTGTCTCTAAATGGTGGTATAACACTTCCTTCCATACTACATAAAAAAGGACCCCATTTATGGCACTTTATGGATATCATCCACCGTCCATCACAACATCTTTAAGAGAAAATTATAAGGTTCAATCAGGGAAGATCACATAGAGTGTCAATAACAAGTTCTCCAAATCTTAAAGGATAACCTCACTTTGTCACGGAATAGAATGAAACAACAGGAAAATCAACATTGTAGTGAAAGAAGTTTTGATGTAGGTGACTATGTATTTCTACAACTACAACCATACAAACAAATGTACCTCAAGCAAGCTAAGAAGGATAATAAATTCTCACCAAATTATTATGGTCCGTCGAAGGTGTTGCAAAATATTGGTACTGCGGAATACAATTTGGAGCTTCCTGCATCTTCTAGAGTGCAACCAGTTTTCCATCTTTCATGCTTAAACAAGGTTATAGTGTTGGGATTATGGCTAAAGTGTTGTACTTGATGGCAACACCCATGGCATGGATCTCAATATGATGAGAAGAAAATTTCACGGAATTTTATGCAGAGAAAAGTTTATAAAAGTTTATTTCATGTGGAGAAAAGTTCACGGAATTTT
>APFE031728122.1:6167-119971 GCA_000404065.3 Pinus taeda | reverse complement strand
GAGAAAAGTTTATTTCATGTGGGAAAACTTACCTTTGGTCCATGGTAGTTAGTCCTTGGAATTTGAACCTATGGTTTTTGGACCATGGCATCTCGACAGACGTGTTGATCCTAGTATTGAGTTGATGGTATTGGTTTGTTATGGTTTTGGCCCGTGGTATTGGTCCATGATTTGAGGAAGAGCTTGCCTATATAAAGCAAAGGAGATCATTTGGCTTGATTATGCTTTTGGGTTGAATATCTTAAGATATGAAATATTGGGTTATTGTTTCAAAAGCTCGATCTATATGAAAGTGAAGTGGAAAGTGAATCTTGAAGGGCGATCTCGCAGGAGACGCCACAGGAGGCGCTGCATGAGACGCCACAGAAGGCGCCGCAGGAGACGCCACAGAAGGTGCCACAGGAGACGCCGCAGAAGGCGCCAAAGGAGATGCCACAGAAGGCACCGCAGGAGACGCCGTAGGAGACGCCACAGAAGGCGCCGCAGGAGACACCACAGGAGGCGCCACAAAAGGCGCCGCAGGAGATGCTGCAGAAGGCGCCACAGGAGAAGCCACAGAAGGCGCCGTAGGAGACGCCGCAGGAGAGGTCGCAGAAGGCGCCGTAGGAGGCGCCGTAGGAGGTGCCGCAGGAGGCACCACAGGAGACGCCATAGAAGGTGTTCTGGGTTTAGTTTTCTGTTATTGTGGATCTGGTTATCTGGGTGACTTACTGGTACTTAATGATCATTTGATGTTTATGGATCCAGTATCAAAATTGGATGAAACGTGGCCTTTCAGATTATGTGTTGTGCTTTAGTGTATCCAGTATGAAAATTGATGAAACGTGGTACCTGGAGGAGAGAAGATTGTAGGCTAGTGCCTACGTACTAGTACTTAAGCTAGTATAAAAGTAAAGGGGAATATTTGGAGCATTGTAGCAGGTAGCAGCTTGCGTACTAGTAAATGGATAGGCTAGTATAAGAGAAAAGGGGGTTGTAGCTCCGGTACTGGTATAAGACTGCACCAGTACAAATATTGTAAAAGGATTTTCTTATTAAGAAGAAGATTAAGATGACTTGCAGCAGGTGGTTTTCTCCCGCATTGGGTTTCCACCTTATATCATGGTGTTCATGTGTGTGCCTTATGTGTAATGATCTATTCTATGTTACTGCATCTGTTAACTGATAATATGGTTGATAATGTTCTAATGCACTCATTGAAGATCAATTAGCTTAATCATAAGAAGTTATGGAAGTAGCATATATGAATCAGAGTTTGGAAATGAAAAGTTTTATTAATGTGATAATACTGATTCACCCCCCCCTCTCAGTATTATTTCCAACATATAGGTGACAAGCTCATAGTTCAAACAATATTTCCCGAACTTGATGAGGAAGGGCAAATCATATTGGAACCTGAAGCAGTCATAGAAACAAGAACTCGACAGCTACGAAATCGATCAATTTCAGAGTATCTCGTCAAGTGGAAGAACTTACCTGTTGAGGATCCCACATGGGAGGATGAGAATTTTATACAAAATCATCCAGAGCTACTCAAGCATTAAGGACAACACATTTTTTGATGAGAGGGGTATGATAGTTCCCTATAATACTAGTGATTCCCACACTACTATTGTCATTGTTGCCACTTATTGTTATTTTTGTGCTCCAGTTGTCCGAACATTGTTATTATTGTGCCCCATAGAAGATCATTATTATTATTCTTGTGCCCTTATATTATTATCATTATATTGGCTTTGATTATATTGTGACCCCTTAGGCTCCTATATATAGAAAGGAGGTTTTGTCATTTGAATCATCCAAGAATTGTTCGTTTGTGTAATGTAAAGGAGGTTGTCTCCTCGAAGAGGCTTATTCTGAAGTCACTGATATATTTTTTCTTCTATTTTATGAGCTAGTTGGATAACAATCCAGATGTAGACTATTCATGGTTATTGTATACTTAAAACAATCTGGCTTGTTTTCCTACTTCACTGGGCTGGGTGATAGAAATAGTGAATGGAAGAGTCGTTCGAACCTATAGAGGAAAATACCGAAGAGGATGGGATCATACCAGAGGTTTGCAGAATATGAAAATTTAAGTCTTTTTGACAAATGCAAAATTATATTCATAAATATTATTTCTTATAAAATTTCTCCTAAATTCCACACCCACTTTGATTCTGATTATGTGTGCCACAAATTTACAAAATATTAAGATTAGAAGTGAAATGGGTTGGTAAGAACCTCGTGTTACATTGTTTCTTAACAGAAGTTCACTACCAAAAAATGTTGTGAACAACAAATATCCTTGAAGATAAACAAAGCCCACGATTCCTCTTTTAAGAAAAGGCTCATGGAATGTGGATGTTGTGAACTTGAAAAAGAAGAAAATAGAAAATATGACCAAGTGGAGGAGTATGAACAAGTGTAGCATACTCTTACAAAGCTCTTAGAGAAGGATATACATACAAACCTTATACATACTCATTTTATCATCATAAAATAATAATCAAATTGATTGATGCATCTATTCTAATTATTTGTTAAGATCGATTGATTTGTTCACCTTGTCTTGAGGTTGAGCCACATTATTTCATTCGAAATGTCTGCCAAACCCTAATGATGTGATTAATACGGAAAGGCATTCATCTACAATATGGATCAAAAAAATCTTGGATCTAAATTTTAAAAATGTTCAATAATGTTCATGATACCATACCCCCTTTAACATCAAAGACAACGTACCTCCTTTGACGTGAATGAAATGAGATTTGTTGTCATCAATGACAACACTATGCCAAACAATATTCCCCTTTTCCATTGATGGCAACACCACTAGAAATTGATGATAATTGATGGAAATGGATTAAACCCCCCCAATTAGCTTGTGCAAAATATGTCATTGTGATATAGTCAATATATGATGTCTCTCCCACTAATAATGGTTTCTCATGTAATGGAAAATGATACAAAATTGCTCTTCCCAAGTTACTGCTTCTATATTTGGACATACTCCCCCTATGAATGGGCTCTTTCCTTATGAATACATTCTCCTCATGTGAATTCCTTCTACTACAGTCATCCTCCCTCTATTGTTAGGCTAGAAGTTATACCTATATATTCCTTAGCTAAATTTAGTGAGTCATTCTTTCTTATGGGGAAGTAATTACTCCCATTTTTTTCTAATATATTAAAACCTTTCTCTTGATAAACGTTTAATAAATATATCTGCAATTTATTCTTTTATTAGAATGTGTTCGAACATAAAATTTTGATCAACCACTTGTTCTCGAAGAAAATGGTATTTGATAGGAATGTGTTTCAGTTTATAGTGGATAACAATATTTTTAGAGATGTTGATAGCACTGGCATTTTGACACATAATGGGAACACTCTAATTACCATTATCTTGTAAATATTTAGATTCTACTTCATCCATATAACTTGAGTACAACAAGAAGCTGCTACAATATACTTTTCTTCAATGGTGGATAAATAATTTGAAGTTTTTATCTTATTGAGCTAGGAAATCAGGCATTTTCCTAGAATAAAGCTCCTCCTCTATTTCTCTTTTTATCATCAATACCTCCAACCCAATTTTATTCAATATAACCTTTGAGTGCAAGATATGTTCCCCTTGGATACCACAAAGCATAATCCATAATTCCCTACAAGTATCCTAATATTATTTTAACTTCATTCACATGAGGTTCCTTTGATCTTGATTGAAATCTACATAGGAGACCTACTAATTGCATGATATATGGTCTTGCTATTATTAAGTAAATTATGATACTAATCATATACCTATATTTGGATCTGTTTACTTCAGGAGACTCATCAACCTTTCTATGTTTGCAACATGTTACCATAGGAGTGATCATAGATGAACAATTTTCCATTCCAATCTTCTTCAACATTTCTTTAAAATGCCTAGTATGAGGGATGAAGATACCTTTTTTGATTGATTAACCTACAAGCCAATAAATAAAGACAATTTCCCCAATGTAGACATCTCAAATTCATTTTTCATGTGGGCTACATTTTTTTTTCTCATGGAATCATCATCACTTCCAAATATTATGTCATCCACATAGACAACAATTATTAACATGTTATATTTTTCAATTATAATATAGATGTTGTTGTATGTTGTACCTCTTTCGAAAACCTTCTACTAAAGATATTTATCTAATCTGGAATATGAAGCCCTAAGTGTCTATTTCAAGCCGTACAAGGCTTTCTTTAGTCTGCACAAATGATCCTTTTTAGTTTATAGTTGACATCCTTCTAGGGGCTCAACATAAATTTCTTCTTAAAGTTCCCCATTCTGAAATATTGATTTTACATCCATTTGATAAACCTTGAAGCCTTCAAAACATGAAAAAGACAAAATCATCCTAATTTCTTCAAGTATGACTACTAGAGAAAATGTTTCTTAAAATTCCACACCTTCAACTTCAGAATATTCATTGCATACAAGTCCTTCCTTATTCCTTACTACATGTCCATATTCATTGAGCCTATTTCTATAGATCCATTTCATTCCAATCACATTCTTTCCTTTTGGTCTTGGAACATATTCCCAAGTCTAAGTTTTCTCAACCGAATCTAGTTATTCATTCATAGCTTTGACCCAATGTTCATCCTGACTTGCCTGAGAAAGAAATTGAGTATCCATTAAGGATAGGAATTCTATGTTCCTTCTATTTGATGTATTGATAAGATTTGGTTTCATTATCATTCTTGGTAGATGATCCACTATGGTTTGGCTCAGGGTAGAATTTCATATACTTTTACATCAATGCACTTAAAAAAAATTCGAATCCTATTCTAATAACGTCTAAATCACTTTCTTCTATCAGAATATCATAGAAAATTTATTTCATCAACTTTGGAGTTGAATGACACTAGATTTTTTTCATTTACCTTAATGTAGCATTTTCTTCATAAAACTCATAAATTTTTAATTGTATATGGTCTACCTTTCCATAGTTCATTAAGCGTTTTGGTATTATTGGTACTTATCTGGTCTCTATTCAAGATATAGGATGTAGTGTTCACTACCTCTCCTCAAAATTAGTCTAGTCATTGAGCTTCAAAGAGGAAGGATTTGGCCATATCTTGAACTGTTAGATTTTTTCTTTCACCAACTTCATTTGGCTATGGAGTTTTCATAATAGTGAAATGGTTTATGATTCTGTGATGTTCATAGAAATCATTGAATTCATGTGATGTAACTCTCCTCTATCAATTCTCAAACATTTTATCTTTAAATCTATTTCATTTCCACTAGAGTGATGAAGGTTTTAAAATATTCAAAATCTCCAAATGTCTTGTTAAGAAAAATAACGAAAGTCGTTCTTGTATAATCATCTATGAACAACATTAAGTACCTTTCTCCTTTCAAAGTCTATGTTTTTTTTGGTCCATAAACATCATTGTGAATTATTTCCAAAGACCAAGATGTTGAGTATTCTTTTGTTTTGAAGAAGACTCTATGTTTTTTCCGAATTGGAATTGTTTACATATGGTATTATGAGGCTTTAGTATTCGAGACATACCCTTAATGGCATGTGCTCTTGTAACCTTTACCAAGTTATCAAAATAGATATGTCCTAGTGTTCTATGCCATTGCCAACATTCATCTATCTTTCTCATACAACATTTTTCCATTTTAGTTCCATCAATAACATATACATTTTGTAAGGTTTTGTTAGCTTTTCCCACCAATTTTTCTAAATTATAATTTCTAATTTCGTATCTCTTGGAATTAAAGAAGAGATTACACCCTGGTCCCTTGATCACTCACTTTATTAACACTTAAGATGTTTTCTTTCAGTGTTTTAACATATCAAACATGTTGGGCCTTAGTTATTCCATTATCAATCCTAACTATCCCTTTGCCAACAATTTTTTTATTTGTATTCTTATCAACAATTACCTTGCCTCCATCTTCTTCCCTATGTTTGATGAACTTACTCTATTCTCCTATCATATTTCTTGAACATCCACTATCAACATATGATCTGAAATCACTCGTGAATGATCTCAGTTAATTAATGAATGTATTACAGACTCAAGTGCTAGGGTGTGCCTATATTATATTACACAATAGATCGATAAGATTACAAAATACATAAACACTGAAATAGTAAGAGAACACAGTAAGAAAACACATAAACACAAGAAATTTAATAAGGATTTCACCCAATCCTCCTGGGCTATGTCTCCTAGTCCTGCATTTAGTGGTGGCCTTTCTAGTGTGTCTTAAAAAGCAGAGTTTTACAACATTGAGCTCAAATTGAGTCTCAATTAACAGATAATGATTAGTATGACTGTACTTGGATTCCCCAAGTCCCTTGAGTACATAGACTCCCCTTACTGAATCTCGATCTCAACTGGTCTCAGTGGTATAAGTCCAATTTGGTACTCAATACCTGACAAGTAAACATAGAGGAGTTGCTTGAACCTCTCAAGCCTTATCTAGAATTCACAAACTCTTGGACTATCTCTATCTCTGTCTGTTCAGTGTCGCCTTTGCTCTACAGGTCAGCTCGGCTTCTCTATTCTCTACAATTTTTTCTTCTCTCTCTCTTTGCTCTCTTTTCTTGCTTCTCCTTTTTTTCTCCGCTTTCTCTGTCTGTTCATGGCTTAAAGCCAATCTGTTCCCTGATTGTTTGTTTCTGCTTCTCAGCTCTCTATATCTCCTACCTTTCTCCACTAGAATTCCCCTACTCTACGTCATCATCACTGTAACACTTTACAAAGAGGTGGCCACCTATGCCCTCGCAAACTGAGTGTCAGTTCTCTTCGAATGATCATTATTTTCGTTGTTTCTAGATTTCCCATGAAACTGATTCCTCTGCCAACTCATTGATCATGCCAGATCTCAAATATTATCTGCCTTAGCCTATTTCCCTGTCGAATCCAGTCACCCATTCTTATTTCTTCTCCGTCGTTGATCTGGGGCCTCCAGATCATATGGTATCCATCCATATCACGCAGGTAAGTAGCATGACCTTTACCTACGCGATGAGAGTGGTTTTCTCTCTCATTCACTGGATGCGTGTCATCCCTTGTATGGAATTAGGTGGGACTCAGTCGAACCCGCTTACCACTTGAGGTCCTTCTGATATCTTATCAGTTTTAGTGTGGGGCCCTCCTTTTGATAAAATCAGCAATTTCCATACGATTTTATGCTTTTCCCCATGACCAAGCACTTAAGGCTTTCCTTCACTAAGGGGGATGCCCTGCAATATCATAAATTGCCTCTGTTTTTTTATCTAACTTCTCATTTTTCCAATTTGCACCAACACATGGTTACCGTGGGCCAACTATCTACATGCTTTGATTGAGGGTCCTCGTTGCTCCGTGCTAACCACACATTGCCATTGTTCAGAGGTTATTTTTGAGAAGCTCGACGTCCACAACACTTTGAAACTTTGGTATGAGTTTTACAGAGTTCAGGAAACTTTTTAGAGTGTTTGAGGATCCAATTCGAATCACGACCTTCCCAGTAAAAAATTCTTTTGGACAACCAAAAATTTGTTTTCAAGCATCGACTAAGTGAGGGCATAGCTGTCTCACTTGTCCCATATCTATCCATTTTGCATTGCTTGGCTTCGAACGCTCGAGTCCAATCCTGAGGTACTCAACATCTCCACTGCGTGTCATCCTCACCTTCCTATCCAGAACTGTATCTTCCTACAATTCATTGAGATATTCTGGTAACAAATCATCAATAGGAGGCAATTGACTCTGCTCTTCAAGATCTTCAATTAATGAAGGTTCAAATAGTCTCAAGTTGTCTACATTAATGACTGAGTAGATGTGCATGTAAGCTGGTAAATCAAGGTGAAAAGCATTCTCACCAATTTTCTCAAGTATCTTGAAAGGTCCATACCTTATTGGTTTTAGTTTTTTACCTTCACCTTGCATTTTGTCTTTGCTGATATATAGCCAAACTTGATCACCAACTTGGAAACAATGCTCCATGCAATGCTTGTCATGCCTTGCCCTGTATTTGGCTTGGTTCTTTTCCAAATATTCCTGTACTTCCTGGTGAATATCTTGGAATTTTTCAATGAACTTGGTTGCCTTGTCCACATCATTGTTTCCATAAACTGTTATGTCTTTACCATAGACAAAATCCAAGGGAGACCTTGGTGTGAAACCAAAGTAGGCCTCAAAAGGAGATCTTTGTGTAGAATAATGTTTTGCTCGGTTGTAAGCATGTTGCATATAACACAAATGTTCATCCCAAAGTTTGGGATGCTTGTTGCAATAGCCTCTGAGCAACTTGATCGCTGACTTGTTGACTACTTCTATCTGGTCATCTATCTGTGGATGAAAGGTTGTCCTTTTCTTCAGTTTGGTGTCCATCAGTTCCCATAGACTTCACCAAAACTTCCCAACAAATTGGTTGTCTCGATTAGATACAATGGAAGTGGGTAATCCAAAATGAACCCATACATGCTGAGAGAACAACTTTGCAGTTTGTTGATCTATAATTTATTTATTACAAGGTATCAAAATACACATTTTGCTGAACCTATACACAACAACATATAAATAGTCATGACCTTTCCTAGATTTAGGCAATCCTCCAACAAAGTCCATGGAAACACTTTCCCACAGATGAGAAGGAACTGGCAGTGGAGTTTACAAGCCTAGTTTTCTATTGTTGGGCTTGCTTTTAACACACATGGTACACCCTCTTACATATCTAGAAATTGTCTCATTCATTTTTGGCCAATAACAAAATCTTTGCAGTTGTGCAACCATTTTACTTACACCAAAGTAACCTGATATTAGAGAAGTGTGTGCTTCTCGAATTATATTTACTCTTTTAGATTGTGGAATGACTAGATTCCCACAATGATGCAAGAGTTGGTCCTTAATGTGATAATACAATTCTTCTACTCATTTTCCTTGACTTAAAGTTGCATATACATCTCTAAAATCTATATCTTGAGTATATTGTTCAATGTATCTCTCATGCAGTACTAAATTATGCTTAAGTATAGTGGATGCATTTATAATAGGTCTTGATAACATATCTGCAACTTTATTGTGTATGCCCTTTTTATATCTGATGACTAAATGAAACTGTTGTAAAAATCTCTTCCATATATAGTGTCTTGATTGCTACAACTTAGTTTGGGGGTGTAGATATTGAAGTGGTTAATGATCAGTATGTATAATTGTCTCTTTGCCCATGAAGTAATGTTTCCACTTTTTTCACACTTTGTACTAATGCATACAATTCTTTATCATATGTGGGATAGTTAACTACTACAGAATTAAATGTCTCATAATGATAAAATATGGATTTACCGTGTTGTATTGACACTGCTCCCATGACATAGTCACTGGAATCCATTTGGATCTCAAATGGTCTTTGAAGATTAGGTAGGCTAGTACTAGTGTTGTACTAATCTTTTGTTTCAAGGTGTCGAAGGCTTTCTACTATTTTCCTCCCCACTAAAATGCCTTGTTCAATCCTGTTAAAGCATGTAAGGGAGCTGCAATTAAGGAAAAGTTAGAAATGAGCTTTCTCCAATATTGTGCTGCTCCTAAGAAGCTTCTAACTTTTGTAGTAGATTTGGGTTTGAGCTAGTTTAAAATCACTTCCACCTTAGAGGGATCTATCTTCAATTCACCACGCTCTACTATATGTCCCAAATAATTCGAAGATGTTTTGCCGAATTCACATTTTAAGAGTTTAACATAAAGTTTTTCTCTTTTCAAAACATATATTGTCTGCTTAACATGCTTTAAATGTTCTTCTGACATTTTGCTAAATATAACAATGTCATCCAAATATACAATAACAAAATCATCAAGAAAAGGTCTGAGTACATCATTCATTATTCTCATGAAAGTAATAGGAGCATTAGTTAAGCCAAAAGGCATAACCAGTCACTGATACAATCCTTGCTTCGTTTTGAAAGCAGTCTTCCATGCATCTTGTTCTGCAACTTTGACCTAATGATATCCACTATGCAAGTCTAACTTGGAAAAAGAAACAGCTTCCTGGAACTAATCTAATAGATCATCTATGCGAGGAAGGGAATAACAATTTTTTATTGTTATCTTATTCATTGCGCAGTAATCAATGCACATTCTCCACAAGTCATCTTTCTTCTTCACCAAAACGATTGGAGACCCACATGGTGATGTGCTAGGTCTGATGAACGCCTTCTCAAGCAATTCCTACACCTGCTTCTTGTATTTTGCATTCTCTTAAGTGGACAACCTGTACATTCTGATGTTAGGCAATGGAGCATCTTGCTGCAAATTAATATCATGTACTATTTCCTTTTTGGGTGGAAGACCTTTAGGTTCTTGAAGCAAGATATCATATTCTGAAACAACTTTTTCTAAATAAGCTTGTTTTTTAGCATCAGAGCCCTCAAATACATTGGTTTTATCACGTTTCTTTTCCTTTACAACCATTAGTAAAAATTGTTTGCATGAATTTACAATTTGTTTCATCTACCCTGAGTTTATGAGAGTGTAATTATTCTTGAGCTTATGAGCCCTTACAAAGTATTTGATTCCATGTTTAACAAGTACATACTTGTTGTCAACTCTATAGAAAATATCTTTTCTATCATACAAGTAAGGACTTCCTAAAACAATTCCACATATATCCAAAGGAACTATATCTAATTCAACCTCATCTACAAATGTTGACGCAAAAGAAAACTTAAGTTTATATTGTCTAGGCACTTTTAGTTGTGCTTTATCACTTAACCAACCTAATGGGTATGGTTTCTTATGAGGTGTAGTTAGTAATCCCAAGTTCTTTACAATTTCTTTAGAAATTAAATTTACTTGTGAGCCACTATCAAACAAAGTATCAATCTTTTGATGTTTGGAAATAACTCGAATATGAAAAGCTCATGCCTTTTTCTCTCATTTTCTTCAGTATTATTAGATTGTGCAGAATTACTAGTAGATGCTTTAGAATTTTTACCTTTTATACCTGTAGCTACAATGGTTTTTTCATCTCCTGAGTCTGACCACAAATATTTCTGATAGCTACAATAGTCTTCTTCTTCTTGCCCTCGAACTTCTTAGGTCTCAGCTCTGGATGCAGAATCCAATAGTGCTCATCATCATGCCCATCCTTCTCACATTGAGTGCATGAAGACTTGATTTTCCATGCAATGTTGGCCTTCCTCTCTTTCCACTTTTGTTTTCCTTTCTCCTTTTTCTTGCTTGCAATGGGCTTGGATGATCCTCCAACTTCTGGGTTCCCATTCTTTCCTCTAGCTTCTAGATGTGTAGCTTGAAAAAATACCTCATCTATACTAGTGGGATTAAACATGAGGATAGTGTGCCTCATCTAGCTTTGTAGACCACCTATGTACTTCAACAGAGTCTTGGGTGAGTCTAATGAAATTCCTAAATGAAATCTATTTTCCTAAATTCGTGGGTGTAACCTTGTACAATTTTCCCTTTCAATTGGCGAAGAGTTTTCCAACTCATCATGGCTTGCTTCATGTAAGTTAGTGGATAGAACTACTTTTTGATTTCAGAACCAAATTCACTCCAGACAGAAAGAATCTTACCATGTTTCTTCATGTCAGCTTGTGTCCTTCCTTCCCACCATAACAAGGAAGTGCCTCCGGGGCATAGGCTAGCCAACTGAATCTTACTCTTATCTGAGTCGATACTTTCCACTCTGTAATAAACATTAATTTGTCTGATCCAATTATCCACCTTCTTTGCATTCAACTCTCCATCATATATTGGTAAATCAAATTTAACATCCAATTTAATCAAAGATGTCTTCTTTCTATGTTCAGGGCTATTAGGAGGTGTGAGAAAATTTTCTTCTTTCCATTTTCCTTTTGAGTGGTCATAGTGGAGAGATTATTCTTCTCCTTTTTCTTTGGAGTGTGATGAATCTTCATCTTTAACTTTCTTAAACTCCCTATATATTTCCTCTACCATGGACCTCATGTCCAGGAAACTATCTATGAATTAGGGGTCTGGTCCCAAGGGACTTTATTCTGACATTTTCTTCTTAGGATAGACTCTTCCAATTTTTAGGTTGGTTTCCACCAACTCTCCTTCTCCAAATTTAAGCTTTGATCTAGTTAGCATTCAACAAAAAAATCTAGCAAAAGCTTGTCTAACCTTAACAACCTAGGAGCTCTGATACCACTTGATTTGAAATCACTCGTGAATGATCTCAGTTAATTAATGAAGGCATTACAAACTCAAGTGCTGGGGTGTGCCTATGTTATCTTATGCAATAGATCGATAAGATTGTGAAATACACAAACACTGAAACAGTAAGAGAACACAATAAGCAAACACATAAACACAACAAATTGAATAAGGAGTTCACGCAATCCTCCAAGGCTATGTCTCTTGGTCTCACCTTCAATGGTGGTCTTTCTATTGTGTCTTAAAAAGCAGAGTTTTACAACAGTGAGCTCAAATTGAGTCTCACTTAACAGATAATGGTTAGTAGGATTGTACATGGATTCCTCGAGTCTCTAGAGTACATAGACTCCCCTTATTGAATCTGTTATCACTTAAGAAATGATTTCTAAATTGTTCACATCAGTTTGATTGTAAAGGTTAGGTGTTAGTCTGGGTTTAATTCTTCCATGTTTTCTTTAGTGTCTAAGTCCTAGGAGTCTTGTTGGTATGTTTAAATAAAGGTCAACATTCCATTTTCATCCATCACTGGTCTCACACCACACCTAAACTCCATATGTCAATCCTATTTCAAAGTTCTTATGCGCTATGAAATTAGGGATTCATGCTGATCCATAGCAAATCTCATCGAGCTATCAAATTTATCAAAATCCTTATTTTTCTACATTATCATTTATCAGCCCATACACTTTGCCTATCAATTCAACTGCTTATCCTCATCATTATGTCGTTAAGTGTCTTGGTACACACAGGTTGCAAGTTTCGAAAAGGAGTCGAGTCTTCACAGTCGTGATGATTATTGGGTTCATACATGGAAAGAAAATTAACAAGTTTTCAATTTAAATACTTTGAAGATCAAGCGAGGCAGCTTTGCTCATCCATTGCAAGCGAGGCAGTGATCGAGATTGAGACGGTGCAGACTTCTTTAATATTCACATTGCAGGAATTCCATGGAGGGGTCAGAAGTATGAAGAGGCAAATCGAAGATCACACAGCAATGCCAAATCCTAAATTTTGATGAGTTACCTTTGGTTTACCTTGAAGAATGGTGTCCATATATTTAGTTTGAATAGCTTCATGATAGTTGAAAAAGTCATTGCAGAAAAAAGAACGAGTCAAGAAAGTAAAATTTTTATCCTAAGTTGTGTTTTTCAAAATTACACAGCAGTTTCGTAGTGCGCTACGAAACTGGTGAAGATGATGCCTAATGCACAACAGTTTCGTAATGTGCTACGAAACTGCTGTAGCTGCATATTTTGAGGAAGATTGACCAATTTTGAGTGGCAAAAGGGAAACCTTTTTGAAAAGGAGTTTTTGAAGAAAGATTTACACAATACCAGAAATCTAGCAAGGGCAAACGAGCAAAGGAAAAGCATATATGAATCATAAACCATTTATTATAAATGTGATCGCAGCTAGTATTGTTGATTATCCTTCAGGTAGCATTAAAGAGGTTTTATCTTCAAACAGGTGTATGGAAAAGGTCTACAACACATGAAGAACATGGAACTTCAATACATTTTTGTGTAATCAAAGAAGAACAGCAGAGATAATTAATTTCAAAGATCCTTGTGGAGACCAAAAGCAAAAAAGGAGGAACTTTCTCTCCTTGTTTTTACCAGTCAATTTCTAGAAGCGTTTCTGAGTAGTTGAAAACTCATATGTGAAACGTGAAAGAGGTTTTCATTCTTAATATACTGAAGTACAAAAAACTCTTCCACTTTCTTCAAATCCATTATGATTTGATAGAAATGAATGATCAAACGTGCACTACAAAACTGTTGTAGGTGCAGTTTTTCACAAGCATATTTTTAAACCTGTTTTTCAAAGACTCATTCTGGGTTGTAGGGAAGATGTTTCAAAAAACCAAGAGAGGTTTCTATTAATCATGTATTGGTTCACAAAAGTCTACTTCATTTTTTATAAACACATTTTTTATGAGAAGATATGAGCTCTATCCCAAGACATATTTTTCAGCCAGAACAGAGCAGGGAAGAGTATCCTAGTTTCTAGGAACATTAAAAGGATGAGTCATCAAGGGCCAGCTGGAGGGTTATGAGCGCTATCAAATTTGAATTCATGGAGTTATAGGTGTCATAAGGAGTGTTTAGTTCCTAGATAAGGTTGTTTTAATCATAATGAGGAGTTACACTCCTAATTGTTTTAGGTCTCTAGGACTGCCACTTAATAGTCAGTTTCATTTAATAATTAGTTTTAAGTGTCAATAGGTGTCATAATTGGTGGAATTTGAATTCCCCTCATGCTGAGGGAGGAATCTCAATTATGAAAGGGATCTATATGTAGCAGAAGATCTTATGTACAAAGGGTTGGAAAATTATTCAGAAAAGATCTCAAATTGTGGTCTGTGTAAAGACTTTGTTTTTAGCAACACAATGTTTGGCTTTGCTTCTTAGGAATCAGAAGGAATTCAAGGTTCAGAATGTATTGTATTGTTCTCTTCTCAATATTTGCAGTGGTATGAATGTGTGATTAATTAGAAATCACTGATTGTGCTCTAATTTCCTTTATACATTTATAAATTGTGTTGTCCCATATGTTCTGGTGTGTTCTAAATGTGTTGAATTCTAGATTCCCTGACTTCTATGTAAGGCTGATATCATTGTTATATTGAATTTTTTTTGACTCCATAACCCCAATGGATGATTTCTAATTGTGTTTCCACCACTTACATCCCTTCTTTTTGTTTCATAGAGTTAGCCATATTACTCATAATCAAAATCTTTAATCTAGTGAGAGAGCCCTCTCAGGTTGACGAGGCTAAGCCTCAGCCTAAAGTAGGTTTGAAATAGTTACTTAAAGTCTACCTGATCAGCAGCCTATCAGGGTCTTATTTTGAGATACATTTTGGTGCATCTGCTGGGAGCCTGAAGATTATTCATTCTCGAAATCAAGGAGCTAAACTTCTGAAGGTAGTAGGAGCTCAAAAATCTTTCAAGGTTGCAAAACTACCTTGGCGACTCCATTGTTGAAGAATTCAAAATTCATAGATTCATGGTAATTCCTCTAGAGTTATGAAGAACTTAGATGCTACCATTCTTATTTCAAGGCATGCATGCATAAATTTTTCAGGAATTCATGGTTCCCCAAATCATTTTCCTAAGGATGCATATTTTCTAAGGAATGGTCCAAAATTCAATGGAGAATATTTGAGTTTAACTTTGAAGCATATATCTGATTTCTATGATTTTATCGAGTTTCTTAGAGTCAAACATGAGGATGTTTGCATTATGTTGTTCTATGATTCATTTCAAGGCAAATGTAAAGAGTGGATTGAAAGCTTTCCTGCCAAATCTATTAAGTCATTTGAAGACTTTTGGCTTATGTTTTTGGAGGAATGGATAGATAGATCAGATTTGGTGGAAAACTCTCCTTCAATTCAAGGTTTCAAGCAATGGAATGATGATCATATTAATGAAGAAATAGATTAAAAAATTTCTTTGTCCTTGTCTTCTTATCTAAAATCATTTGAGTGCAAGACAGAAGATAAGATGAAATTTTTGGATGAACTTGCTAAGGACATTGAGGAAGACATTGAAGGTTTACAAGGTCAAATTCAATCATATAGTCTTCATGATCATGATCATTCTTTTCAAAATCTTTCAATGGCAGAAAACACGGAGAGGGTGTTGCTTCCTTTCTCTTTTGTGATTGAGGAAGAATACATTGTTATTGAGAATCAGTTGTTTGAAGATGTAGAGTGTTATGATGATCATCAAAATAACCATGTCCTCTTTGACCCTATAAATGAATACATGAAAAAGCTTTGCACACCAATATTTCATTTCCATTTGCATTATGAAGTTCAGGTACATTATAAGTTGATTTGGTCATCTCACTATCATGGTTATTTTGAGGTCGGATGCAGTTAAGAGCCTCCAATATCAGAAAAGACAATTGATTGGCTTTATTGGAAATATCATGTTGCATAACCTAAAGTGGAAATTGCAGCTAATAGGGTAGGTAGAAATATGCAAATAAGCTCAAGGTTGACTAAGCATTTTTCAGTAGATATAGATTTCTTTCTCCTACAATGATCATCAAGCTTAAGCCTGAGTTGAAGGCCCAAGAATGTTAAAGGAAACGCTTGTCAAGCAAATTTCTGTTTGTCATAAAATGATAAAGCACTGGACCTACGAGTTCTTAGTGTACTACAAGAGCACACTATCCCAAGTGGAGCCACTGTTATCACTTAAGAAACGATTTCTAAATTGTTCACATCAGTTTGATTGTAAAGGTTAGGTGTTAGTCCGGGTTTAATTCTTCCATGTTTGCTTTAGTGTCTAAGTCCTAGGAGTCTTGTTGGTATGTTTAAATAAAGGTCAACACTCTGTTTTCATCCATCACTGGTCTCACACCACACCTAAGCTCCATATGTCAATCCTATTTCAAAGTTCTTATGTGCTACGAAATTATGGATTCGTGCTGATCCATAGCAAATCTCATCCAGCTTTCAAATTTATCAAAATTCGTTATTTTTCTACATTATCAGTTATCAGCCCATACACTTTGCCTATCAATTCAATCGCTTATCCTCATCATTAGGTAGTTAGGTGTCTTGGTACACACAGGTTGCAAGTTTCTAAAATGAGCCGAGTGTTCACAGTCATGATGATGAGTGGGTTCATACATGGGAAGCAAATTAACAGGCTTTCAATTTAAATTCTTTGAAGATCAAGCAAGGCAACTTTCCTCATCCATTGCAAGTGAGGTAGTGATCGAGATTGAGATGGTGCAGACTTCTTTAATATTCACATTGCAGGAATTCCATGAAGGGGTCAGAAGTATGAAGAGACAAATCAAAGATCACATAGCAAGGCCAAATCCTAAATTTTGATGAGTTACCTTTGGTTTACCTTGAAGAATGGTGTCCATATATTCAGTTTGAACAACTTCATGACAGTTGAAAAAGCCATTGCAGAAAAAAGAAAGACTCAAGAAAGTAAAATTTTGATCCTAAGTTGTGTTTTTTAAAATTACACAACAGTTTCGTAGTGCGCTACAAAACTGCTGAAGATGATGCCTGATGCACAGCAGTTTCATAGCACGCTACGAAACTGCTATAGTTGCATATTTTGAGGAAGATTGACCAATTTTGAGGGACAAAAGGGAAACCTTTTTGAAAAGGAGTTTCTAAAGAAAGATCATTTACACAATACAAGCAATCTAGTAATGGAAAACAAGCAAAGGAAAAGCATATATGAATCATAAACCATTTGTTATAAAAGTGATCACAACTAGTATTGTTCATTATCCTTCAAGCAACATTAAAGAGGTTTTATCTTCGCACGGGTGCATGGAAAAGGTCTACAGCACATGAAGAACATGGAACTTCAATACATTTTTGTGTAATCATAGAAGAACAACAGAGATAATTAAAGCAAAAAAGGAGGAACTTTCTCTCTTTGTTTTTACCAGTAAATTTCTAGAACCGTTTCTGAGCAGTTAAAAACTCATCTCTGAAAAGTGAAATAGGTTTTCATTCTTAAGCTACTGAAGTACAAAAACATCTTCCACCTTCTTCAAATCCATTATGATTTGAGAGAAATGAATTATCAAACTTGCGCTACGAAACTACTGTAGGTGCAGTTTTTCACAAGCATATTTTTACACCTGTTTTTCAAAGACTCATTTTGGGCGGTAGGAAAGATGTTTCAAAAAAAAAAGGAGAGGTTTTTGTTTTGCATGGATTGTTTCACAAAAGCCTGCTTCAATTGTTCTAAATTCATTTTTTATGAGATAATATGAGCTCTGTTCCGAGACCTATTTTTCAGCTAGAACAGAGCAAGGAACACTCTCCTAGTTTCTAGGAACATTAAAAGGATGAGTCATCGAGGGCCAGCTGGAGGGTTATGAGGACTATAAAATTCGAATTAATGGATTTATAGGTGTCATAAGGAGTGTTTAATTCCTAGATAAGGTTTTTTTAATCATAATGTGGAGTTACACTCCTAATTGTTTTAGGTCTCTAGGACTACCAGTTAACAATCAATTTCATTTAATAATTAGTTTTAAGTGTCAATAGGTGTCATAATAGGTGGAATTTGAATTCGCCTCATGCAGAGGAATCTCGGTTATGAAAGAGCTCTATATATAGCGAAAGAGCTGATGTACAAAGGTTTGGAAAATTATTCAGAAAAGCTCTCACATTGTGCTTTGTGTAAAGACTCTGTTTTTAGTAACACAAGGTTTGGCTTTGCTTCTCAGGAATCATAAGGAATTCAAGGTTCAGAATGTATTGTATTGTTCTGTTCTCAATATTTGCAGTGGTATGAATGTGTGATTACCTAGAACTCACTGATTGTGCTCTAATTTCCTTCATATATTTATAAATTGTGTTGTCCCATATGTTCTAGTGTATTCTAAATGTGTTGAATTCTGGATGCCCTGACTTCTATGTAAGGATGATATCATTGTTATGCTGAAACTTTTTTGACTCCATAATCCCAATGGATGATATCTAATTGTGCTTCCACCACTTACATCCCTTCATTTTGTTTCATAGAGTTAGCCATTTTACTCATAATAAAAATATTTAATCTTGTGAGGGAGCCCTCTCAGGTTGAGAAGGCTAAGCCTCAGCCTAAAGTAGGTTTGAAATAGTTACTTAAAGTCTATGCGATCAACAGCCTATCAGGGTCTGATTTTGAGATAACAGAATCTTGACCTCAAATGCTCTCAGTGGTATGAGTCCAATTTGGCACTCAATACGTGACACGTATACACAGAGGAGTTGCTTGAACCTCTCAAGCTTTCTCTAGAGTTCACAGACTCTCGGACTCTCTCTGTCTTTGTCTACTCGATGTTGCCTTCGATTTACAGGTCAGCTCAGCTTCTTTGTTCTCTGCAATTTTTTCTTCTCTCCCTCTTTGCTCTCTTTTCCTACTTCTCCCTTTTTCTGTGCTTTCTCTGTCTGTTCTTGGCTTAAAGCCAATCTACTCCCAGACTATTCGTTTCTGCTTCTTAACTCTCTGGATCTCCTACTTCTGTCCACTAGAATTCCCTTACTTTTATAGACATATTTGGGCCTGCAACCCAAATCTTATATTTCGATAAACCAAGTGCTACTTAAAACCTAAAAGTGTTGTTTCATACCCTAAAGTATCATAGTCAACTGATTACATCATTACCCAGAAGTTCCACCTGAAAAACCACTTAGAACTAGCCGAAACTGGACCATGCTGATTGCTCCATTGTTAGGGTGTGATGCATACTGACTCCTACACTAGCCAGGTGTGATGGATACTAAAGAGGCCTTCTGTGGGGTGTGATGAGCGAGAATGGACAAATGTATGAGACAATTTTCTAACTGGATGCTCATGGAATATTCTAGAAACTTCTCTTGTGACACTTACATCTCTAAATTCACCCAGGGATGAGTAAGAGATCCAAGAAATCTCCAAGTGGAACTAAGAACTGCAAGTGGAATGACACTAATCAAAAACCCAGAGATGACTCACACCTTTGCAAACGTCTATAAATGAATCCCTCACCTGAGAGATCTAGAGGCTAGAATTTTGTAATTTGTAAGCAAGTGCTGATAGTTCATCTTTGAGAAGAAGCATTGTATTGTTGGGTGATCTTGCTTTTCATGAGGTGAAGAGGGCTTTGATGCTGGGATGATGATGCTGGATCAGACAGTTGGGCTGTAATTCTCCCTTCTATTTTAATTAGGTTCTTCGAGTTTTCCTCCATACAATCGTGCACTTGTGAATCTTGTTATTTGTAAATGCCATTGTATGTTCAATGTATTTCTGATTATGCATTGTTTATGATATAATAGATCGAGATGCTTTGATGGTGTTCTGTTACTTTGTTTCTATAGGTATTCTCTAAGTGGGACAAGTAGGAGAGGTGTTGCAAGCTCTATCAAGGGGGAGAGAAATCAAGCAAGGAGTCAGGCGTAATATCTAGGTTTGTCCTTTTCTTCTCTCTTATCTATCATACATAGAGGAAATTGAAAATTTATTTGATTATTTGTTTCTAAGATAGCTGCCAATATTAGTGGGACTAGTAGATCGAAAAGACACTAGTTTTTCCAAAAATAAAATGGTGACTCCATTGGGGATCAAATAGTTTCCTTGTTTGTTATTGTTGTTTGCTTTATAAACTACAGATAGAGCATGAAGTTAGCCAGATAGCCTTCAAACTGCTCTTGCCCTGCAAGTGCATAGTAGATGAATGCTGCTTCAGTCAATCTTCAACTTAGTTTATGAAATGATCATCAAACTTGCAAGTGTTCTAAACACCCTTGTGGTAGCTCAATAACCTCCCAAGATCATTCATCTCTACTTTTCCTTTTACTGTCCATCATAGCTCAGCTTAAATCATTGAACTCAGCTGCAAATCTGAGCAAAAACCCACCTCAGTTTCACTCCCTGGCCCATCACACTGTCTATTACTAGAAGCCAGTATGCATCATGCCTTCCGAGTGTAGCAGGTGAGATGCATCCCTATTTTTGTGAAGCACAGGTGCGATGATTGACTAATCCTATTTCTCTCTTTAAAATTTGGGTTTTTTGTCCTTGTTTTCAACTCCGTTTAATTGTTTTTCCTGCTTATGAAAGGTATATCATTGTTGAAGCCTCCTTGCCTTACATAGACTAGCCTCCATTGATTAGGATTAATAAATGTTTTTATGTATTTGTCTATAATTTATGATCCTTAGTCGAAACGTTTCTTGAATTGAACTATCATTTTGGTGCAAAAAGTGTCATAGTTGTCATTTGTGTCAAAGAACTGAAGTGTCGTAAAGTCTTCCTTCTCTAGATAGTCGATCGAAACTTTTCACGTGTATTTGATTTGAATTGTTAACATTTGAAGTGTCAAAAGCTTTTTTCTGTTTGAAATAGAAAAGTGTCATTTAGTATTCCTTTCATTTTGAAAAGAAATTATCAAAATGTCACTTTGAAGAAAATAGTTCAGATCTATACATAGTTTTCCTTTTTGGCATTCTTCACATTAAGGGGGACGAAAAACAAATACATGCATTTGCATTTACAATTAAACTTTGTGTGAAAAATGATTTAGGAAAAGTGCATTTAGTGTGTTCTCTTTGCTCCCTATTTGAAAGAATCGTAATCTTCTTTCCTTGGTAGCTAGGATTTTCATTGCTAAAAAGTTAACAATGACTATTTATCATTTTAGATTGCATATTTAGGAATTTTACATCTACATCATGTGGTGAACCTTCAAAGGTAAACTTATAAGCAAGATCAACTCTAAAATAACTTTAAATGAACTTAACAATGCTTTGGAACCTAACGCAACACATCTAGAGGTCTAGGCTAGGGGCATGTTCCGGCGTCGTAAAATCTAGTAACTATCATTTTCATCGAAGGTTGGGTGATTCTTCCTCTTTGATACGACAAGTGCTAGCATGAACTTGTGCTCCCCGTACCGCTGAGTATATATTGGGAGACCACAATAGGCTTATATCCTTTTTCCATAGGAAGCCGTGTCTGCCACCCTATCGATCACAATGCACTGAACACAAAATTCGAGAAGATTAACTGCCATACATAAGTCCTTGGTAATTTCTCTTTAATTTATCACCAAGGTGTATATTGCAGTTTTGCGATTGGTTTGGTAATCTCTTTGTCTAGATTTCCAGAGTAGTCACTTTCGTTCCTTTCTGATTCCTGAAAAGAAAAGTTCCAACTGAGCACTTGTCACTTCAGGCTCATTAAAAATCAAAGGGTACTAGAGTCATATTTAGCTTTTTCTCAACTCTTAAAAATTGAAAAATAAAACTTGTGTCAAAGCATAATTAAAATTTATCAAATTCGGAATAACATCCTTGTTCCTTCGTTGATCTTAGGTTGAGATAATGGAGTCTACCAATCATGGAATCCTTTTTGAAGGGAATCCTAGTCCTTTTTCCTCTTGGGGAGATATTGGTGCTTCGTATATGGCCACATTGTCCCTTATAGGAATCATAATTCACCTACCGGTATGGCTATTCTCAACCTCTGTTGTTCAAAATACCATAATTCCTTAGCAATCAAATTAGTAGCCAGTTAAAACTAGAGTTGACCCTTCACCTTCTTCTTCTTTTATTTCTCCCTCCCCTTCTTCCCCTTTTCTTGGTGAAAATAGTGATGTTAGTAACCAAGTGGTTGAGAAGAATTAGAAGAAGTCAGCTAAGAAAGGGGGCAAACATGCAACATCTGGTGAAAATCCACACAGTAAGCCTTTCAAACCCAAAGATCCATGCATAATTTGTAGAGGAGACCATCTTCACCAAGAATGTATGTGTACTCCTTGGATCTTTAGAGAATGGTCCCCCGGTTCACACCAAATGGTGTCATCAACCTCTGGTGATCACGTTGAAACCACACCATCAACTACTAATAATGGGCAAAGGAAAAAGGTCCAAATTCCATGCAAGTTATGTGAAGGGGATCATACCCTTCCTCGTTGTCCTTTTCTGGATGAAGCCAAAGAAGTCTTACATCACTGTCCTGCTTCACCACAATGACTTGCACCTAGATACCAGAAACTCTCCCCAAATCCTTTACTAGTTCAAAATTCGACTGGCATGACTCAACTGTCGGTCAAAGCACTATCATTGAAAGTGAATCTTCTAAGTCCATACCGGACCAAAGAAAATAGGCCGAGGTGGAAGTCGACCCTGTTTTACCTTCAAAAGGTCCACCTTCAGATGATACCATTCCCAAAGAGAATGAGAACAATACTATTCAAATTCTTTTTGTCACTTCAGAGTCTAATGAGCTTGGGAGAAATCCACCCATTCCCTCACAACTAGAAGAGAACCCCCCAGTTCCCACTACTCAAGGGTTTCATTCCGCTATTTATTTGGTACCCCCTCCAAGCAGTCTAGTCGCTTCCTTCAATTGGAATCGACTAGCGAGATCTCGCCTTCCTTCTAATATACCATTTCAAATCATATTACAATTTTACAAAATGATCATGTCTAGAACCATCACAGATGAGGGGCTTCAGTGAGTATCATTTCCTCAACTGCTTGGAAAACACTTGGTTCACCATCGCTTATGCCTGTTACACAGAATTTTTCAGGCTTTAACAAAGGAACCACTTGATCGTTAGGGATCCTTCCTAAGTTGATGATAACTTTGAGAAGGAAAATCATTCGTTTGAATGTGATGGTAGTCCAAGGGTTGTTAGATTACAATATACTCCTTCGATGCGACTATGTTTGGTAGTCAAAGGGTCATTAGATTACAATCTACTCCTTGGACATGACTATGTTTGTAGCATGGAAGCTATAGTTTCCACACTCTTTCGAGTAATTTGTTTCCCGCATGAAGGAAAAATTGTCAAATTATCGACCAGCTTTCATTTCCTAGTTCAAACATAGCTCCAAGTCAAACATCATCCCTAAATGGTGTCTTCAAATCAAGAGTGTGTCTTCAACCTTCATTCCATCCACCTGATTGCAGTGAGTAGTCCGGTGAATGTAACAAAGCTTGGGGGCATGCACCCTGGTCTGCTTCGGTAGATGAACCCAGCTAAAAAGATAAGTCCTTGTAGGTTATGTGATTGGAAGTGCTGACCCACACCATTCACCATTGTCCACTATGTGGACAAAGCCTAAGAAGTGTTTTGACTGCCGACTAAAACCATCCTGCTTAACCACAGTGATTTCCATATGGTTACTAAGAGACTCTCCTTTTCTTGATGCCTAGGGGGCATGCAAACCTTTTTATGCAAGCAAAAAATGACCGATTTCATTTTTTAGCTTTTTACTTTTGTCAACTTCTCAGGTTAGGTGATTGGTTTGATCCACCATTCACCTTTGTCAGCAGCGTGTGGACAAAGCAAAGGAAGTGTTTTGTCTAGGCGGAAGACAAAAACATCCTACCTAACCTCAGTGGTTCCTTAGCTTTCTAGTCTTTCTAGCTTTTTATTTTGGTTGTTTCTAGCTTACATAAAAAGAAAGTTGAGCATATGTGATCATAGAGTTCAAGCTCGCTAAAAAATGAACCTACCAATGAGGGACATCTTTGACTGCATAATGAGTAATGTTTCCGCAAGGTTCAAGCTCGTTAAAAAACAAACTCGCCACTGAGCAATGTTTCCACAAGGTTCAAGCTCGTTAAAAACTAAACCTGCCACTGAGCATATGTAAATGCAAGGTTTAATCGCATTAAAAAGTAAACCTGCCTACAGTAAACAACCTCTGTGATTTCCATGTTATCAGCATTTTGAGTCTTTGTTGTGTTCTGTCGTCACCTCCATCATTTTGGCTGATCAAATGCTTCCAACTGATTGTTTACCCATTTTTGAGGAATAACTGCGATGAGTGGTTCTGTTAGCCTCCCTCTTCACATTACCATGTTTTGAGAAGTTCCAAGCTTACCCAAAACCAGTTGCTACCCTAAACGCCACTCGTTCCTCAGAAATGAGTCTCCTTTAAGCTCTTTTTAGAATCATTAAATATGAAAAGATTGCCAAGTTATTGGCCTTTTGAGCTAGTTAAAGTAAGGGGAAACACCATCCCTCTTGCACATTTTAATCTTTTTGGACTTGAGGGATTATCCCACAAAAAGATCGAGCACTTGTCTTTTTCGACTTGCTAAAGCGATCAAAAAGTCATCCCTTTCATATTATTTTATACTTTTTTGGACTTAATGGATCATGCTACGAAAAAGGACTACTGGAGTTTCCTTTTCCTCCCTTTTCAAACTCTCTAAACATGAAAAGGACCAAGGTATCCTTGTCTTTAAACTCGTTAAAACAATAGCGACAAACTTGTCCACCCAGACAAGAACGAGTTTCACTGTTGCTAGGCTCGCTAAAACATAGCAATAGTTTTTCTCGAAACGGAAATTATAGAACAAGCATATGTTATCCTCCTCAAGCTTGACAAAAATAAAGAGGTACTGGTTAGCAATGACTGGGGAAAAAGGGAAGAAAACTTGAAGAAATTTATTGGTAGTAGGTTTCTCTTGAACATGACACTTTCACTCCATCACCGTAATTGAGTCAGGTTGGGTTTTTCCGTTCACCGGTCATTGCGCCATTGTTCCTCCATACCATCCATTTTTGGGGTTAACACTACCAATCCATCTCAGTGTCGCCAATATGTTCAAGAGAAGTCATTCAAAGAATCCACCATCTAGATAATTCCTCATCCGCTGCAATACCTTCACCCTCCATTTTTCATGACTGCCATTCTTGAACCTTGTATCATCAGATTGTTTTCACCTCCAGAAAATAATTTGCTACATTTCATGTTGTAGATTTGGGATACATTAAGGCCCTCCTACGACGGTTCACCTCTTGTTGACATCGACTCATTATCCAATAAGTTTCCATAGAAACAACCCTTTTAGTACTTTGGAGCTTGCATGCCTCAATGGCAAGTTTCTCACTTTCGACGATAGGTTTACATCAATGGCCTTCGACTGAAAGATTTTACATGGTGCTTGACATCAGATCATATATTCGCACCACTTAAATTGTACTGTAGTACCTTGAGGATCATTATCATTATCGATAATTCCTCTCGCGCCTGTTAACAACTTATATTATTAGCTGGTAATTAGGTGATGTCCTTCCATGTTTGACTTCAGAACATCTTTTCACATGTATCGACTTGTACATTGAGCGAAGATTGAATGAGATTGAAGATGCCAGATCTAGTTTCATCCATCTGGGTTGCGATATATTCAGGAATATAAAGACATCAAATGTACACAAAATCTTCATAGATGATCATCCTGTAGAAATTTAAAGGGTAAGTTCCTCAGACAGAACACCAAAAGGACACCGCTCACAAACAGATCACAGATCAATACACCAGTATTTTGACGTGGTTAAAACCCTCAGAGAGGGAAACAGTCCACGGCCTGCGCCAACGTGGCTACTACAGGCAATTTATTAATAAAAGAATGAAAATTTACATAAGCTTCTATCATGCACGGTTAACCTACAAATGACCCTCCATGCGCTTTAAATAGAATTCATGGACCAATCGGGTGTCAAGCCACGGATCAAGTGTCGGTAATACCGAGGAGAGAATGAACCGTCGGATCACTACATATCGTGACCGTCGGATTGTAAGTTACAAAATGTACAACGGTAAAGAAACACACTTTACCTAACTCTATACTAGACCAAGTTGAACTTAACTATTCCTATGTGTCGGAATATCCTAACAGTTGGTCCCTTTGCCAATGGGGCATCGATTATATGACATGTAACCCTTGTTCAACCAGGGGGCATGGCTATATTATCGTCACTATGGATTATTTTACCAAATGGGCCGAAGCGATGCCTACATATTCTGCAGATGGTAATACGACGAATCAGTTCCTTTTTAACCATGTTATTTCCAGGTTCGGTGTACCCCAAGCCATTGTCACAGACCATGGCTCCCATTTCAGAGATTACATGATGGCAGAACTAACATCTACATTGGGCTTGTGCCACGATGGCTCGATCCCATATTACCCCCAGACCAATGGCCAAGTTGAAGCTATGAACAAGTTTTTGGTCAGCATGCTTCAGCGTACTATTGGGATGCACAAGTCAAATTGGCATCTCATTCTTTTTTCAGCTCTGTGGACCTACCGAACTTCAACCAAAGATGCAACTAGTTTCACACCTTTCCAGCTACTCTATGGTCTGGAAGCAACATTGTCGATTGAATGTGAGATTCCTTTGCTCAAGTTAGCTATTGAACTCCTCCTTGCAACATCACCTCAAGAGGAACGCCTCTTATATTTAGAACAACTAGACGAGACTTATCGTCTCGCTACCTTTGTTATCGAAGCAAAAAAGAAATAGGTCAAATCCCATTTCGATCAGTCAGTCTCCCCTCGTGCTTTCTCTGAGGGTGATCTGGTCCTAATATATGACCAAGCTAACGATAAGTCGGGGGTAGTGAGGTTCAAACCTATGTGGCATGGGCCCTATATTGTAAAACGTTTTCTACATAAATGAACCTATGAGCTTATTGATTATGAAGGAAATCCTCTTGATAAGCCCCAAAATGGGCTTTACCTCAAAAAGTACTATGCTTAGGTCATAGTGCATGGTTACTTATGTACATTAGTGTGTGATTCATTTTCGTAAAACATGGTTTTGTGTGATATTTTTCAAACAACTTTCAGGTTTACTATGCTTTTCTTGCTTTGTAGATGTCTGCAACTTCTCACATTGGTTTCGTTGATGGTGCTTGCCGAAGTACCTGAAACCTATCATCTGTGGCATGGGTGATCTATAACCCTAACGGAGAGTTGATTGACCTTCAAGGTATCTTCTTAGGTCATACAACCAATAACATTGCTAAATAAAGTGCGGTCATCGAACTGTTGTCAGAAGACATCGCTCTAGGCATCAGGGGATTGGTTGTCAACCTGGATTCACAGCGTGTCATCCTTCAAATTAATGGGAAATATTCCATCAAGAACTCTCAAGTATTATGAATGTATCTCTATATCCATCTATTGGAAAGACATTTTGTTTATATTACATATCATCATATCCCTAGACGCATGAATACATTCACAGATGCATTAGCTAATTACATGTTGGATAGAAATTTACGAAACATGTAAAAGATAAGACAAACCATTTCTACCATAATAGACAGGAAAATACAACATATATATTTGTGTGTGTGTGTGTGTGTGTGAGAGAGAATGTTTGATACAACAAAACCCAAAAAATATAGGTGTGTCTATAATAACATCAGTGGCTCACAGGCCTCGAACATCCATAGCACGTAGGCCTCAAAAAATATGTAAGTACTGGGCCTAGGAACTACTCAGCATGGTGGTCATGGTAGCACAAGACAACTCGTGCAACACGACTCAGCAGTCAATGGATTCGATCTAAGACTCCCACTATGTGCCTCTGGTACTGTTGAGGCATGTCTCCTATCTGAGAATACTATAGGATACCATGAGTCAAACCCTGGAGGTTCCTCACGATCTCCTCCTCATTATCGATCCCTTCCTGATAAGGGGTGACAACATAAATAGGACAGGGGATGTGCCTGGATATCAGGGACATCTCGGTTCACCTCTCTGGTCCAACATCTTCATAGAGAAGAGAAATGTTATAAGCATGCATATACAAAAAACAATTAAAAAATCTCAAAATCTCAAAATTGATTTTTTACCTTCATCATCGAAGTCCTCTCCATCTAGTAAGAGAATATCTAGGTCTCCACAGAAATTAGTGTTGCTGTACAACTAGTCCTCCACGATGATCTTCTATCTTCGTAGCCACGAGAAGAATTTCGGTCAGTATGACATATGCTGACCTCCAGTGATCCTGGGCATCAAATGACTCCAATGGTCCATCCGCGAATCGCGAGGCGCAGGAGGATCAACCTCAGTCAACTGATACTGGAACATTAGTACTTGTTCTAGGAAAAAGGTCACAAGTACTGATCCAAAGCCAAATTTCTTCAGATTCCCTACCTTGGCCTTAGACAACTGGTTCTTGATGTTCATCTTCATGGCCTCTACCCAGTTGAAGATCATAGGAGTTTTGCAGTCAATAGCATAAAGGAACTTCGACTTGTTGGTCCCATGTAACACCTGGGATCCCACCACTCTGTTGATAGTCTATAGAAGCACCCTCAATGTCAAATCCTACACACTGGAAATCTCTATCTTCCCACTCTTGGATTTCAAGGCCTCAGGACAATGTTTGACAAGCATGGAAGATATGCTTGCCCCAACCAGACGTGACCCATACAAGTCCATTGGCTCACCTCTGTGAGACAGTCTAGTGATGAAGTAGATATCTGAATTTGTCAACTCTAGCTCCTGGTCCCCAATGACAAAAATATTACGATTAATGTCCTGAAGGCTTATCAAGTATCGAAGTAGCTCGAGCTGGGCCGCATCCCTGGTGTAAGGAAAATTTTGAGGAGCCTGCAAGTCCTCAAAGCCTCCAGGAGATTTGGATTATTCAATGCCTGGGTGTCAATATCTTCATGTTCTCTTTCCTTCCAATCCACCATTTTCGACAATTTCTCTCTTACAAAAGCCATTTATTTAATTCAATGATCAATTTTGACACATAAAATTCAAGCTTTAACGGTCCGTTTTCGAGGAAAGTTGATTTTTCCCTATCCACTATGTCAGCATGCCCGTTTTAGGAACATTGGCACCGGTCAGTGTAGATGGTTATGCAATCACGCTTGGCCAGTGCGATCCTGTGCACAGAAATCACGTCGACCGAGGGCAATTTTTTTTCTCAAAAACCTCCCTACAAATCTAAAAGAATGGATTAAAACCATAAATGAATGGCATGAAAATCGAGCTCAGAGCTTCAAATATTACCTAGAACTGATGAATCATCAGTTTACCTCTCAGATCTCCTGTAATATGCTCTGGAAAAACTAGGGAAAATGTGGGTAAAAAGTCTTCACTGCAAAGGTAAAATGGTAAATGGTAAAAATATATTTACTTTTCCCCTTTTTATTCATTTTTTTCATGAAAATATAACGTTTTGTAAAAATTTTTGACCTATTTTGCCTCAAGGACTCGATAATCAACTTTTCCTTACTTGTGCAGCGACAGGTGATGGATGTTCGACAATGATGATGAGTCACATTTTATCTCTTTTCTCTACTCGTTAAACTCATATGAAAATATTGTTGAGTATTTTTCCCTTTTCGACTTGTTAAAGAGAGTAAAAATGGGGGGTCCACTTGCAACTCTTTTCCAATCCTTTAAAAGAAAAAATATGGATGAGCCCTTGTCATTTCGAACTTGTTAATGGACATGAAATGTCGTGCACCTAGTATAAGTTTACCCCTTTTTCAGGCTGGGAGGCACTATTTACAAAAAAAGTACTCCTTGACTGAAATGGTCAAGCGGTTATCTCAAGTATTTATTTCTACCTTTTCAGGCTTGAGAGACACAAACGTACGAAAAGGGACCATGTGGAGTTTTCTTCTACATGTATTTTTCAAACTCTCTAAACATGAAAAAGATACCGAGTTACACCTTTTTCAAACTTGTTAAACTATCAAATGACATCGAATTTGTCGCCATGACAAACACGAGCTCCTCCTTCCTAGGGCTCATTAACTTACTAGGTCAGATTCATCCAAAGGATAAACTTATAGTGTAAGCATATTCTATCCCCTTCAAGCTTGTGATTAAAAAATAATTGGGGTACCTTCTAGAAATGGTGGGGGGGGAATTTGCAAATCTATCAATCATGTCAGCACCTCACTCTTGAACATGACACTCTTTGCTTCAAGCCAGGTTGGGACATCCTCCTTTGTAACATTGACCTTCCTGGGTTTGGGCCATTTGTTTTTGCCTTCCATTTGATCTCTTCCATGTCATCATGAGCACTGATCCCATGGATCCAAAAGCTTCCAAACTTCTAGTTGTGTTGTTGATATGTTCAAGATTTTTCCTTCTCCAAATACACTTAGCTCTGATTCTCTGTATCATCCAAAATCATTTTGCATCCTCTCATCTCACATCGATGATGTGGGATTCATTATGGCCTTCCTTTGACATGGTTGCTTTCCATCGACTTCAACTCATTATCTAGGAAATTGACCAAGAGACTCCCTTCCAGTACCTCAGAGCTTGCTTGCCTCAATGGCAAGCTCTTCACACTCGATGACAAGTTCACATCATTGGCTTTCGATCGAGTGATTTCACGGGTGTTCGACTCCAATTCCTGTATTCACATTTCTTGAATTATGTTGATAGTAGCATGAGGGTCATTGTCATTATTGGTGGTTTCTCTCATTGTTAACAATTTACATCTTTGACTAGTAATGAAGTGACTTTCTAGCATGTTCGACGGCAACACATCTAGGATCTATACCTTGTTCGAGTCATGTTGGAGTGCAAGACCTTATACTTAGATCACAAAACCTCCAGGTTATGAAGTGGTGTGACAACGTTATGATGATATGCATGTCTCTTTCAGATGGCTAGTTGTGACCAGACCATGAGTTATCATACCACTTCATTATTGGATGGTTGTGCCATACCTAGATCCATTTACATGGTCATTCTCTGGATGGCTTTGTCCATGCCACGATTCATGTATCATTTGACAGAGAGCTTAGTTTATGTATATGTATCTATACTTGCTTGTAGGTTTTTTGATGATAGACTAGTTCCCCACACTGATTTACAAAGCATTTCATCCCTCACTCTAGCTCGACCTTCATGCTTTAGGGGGCATCTGTTACACAACATTTTTTCACTGTCACTGTCCCCATTCCTTGATCCTAGAGGACCTCTATAGTGAAACCCGCATTATTTTCCTTCATGGAGAAACTCCCATTATGTCCCTCTTCATGAGCAGATCATTTCCCTTTTGCACCATTTCCCCTGAAACTTCTGTTTTTCCCAATTTACAAGGTCGGTGCTAATGACCTTTGTCTCCCCTGCATCGATGTGCAGAGATTAGCACTATTCCCATCACCAATTGGTACGAATGAGCTGTCTTCCAATTTAATCACTCCTGTTATGGAGAGTTTTTTAAATTAGAGTCGAAACTTCCAGCTCTAGAAGCTTCATAATAGAAGTCTGGTAAATGGTTTGGCTGGATTGGGTTCAGGATGACAGTTTGGGCTCTTTTCCCCTATAATGATGGAACTACTTCAAGGGATAATTCATTCTCCCATGAGAAGATGATACATCTCCCATCTATATTTCCTATATAAACCTCCCTTCTTCCTAAGCACAAAATAGTGTGAAAGTCCTAGTCATAGTTAGAGTTTTGGCTCAGTGTGAGCATACAATTTTGATTAGACAAGCAAGCTATTACTGGTTGTATCCATCTAGTCATGTGAGGGATAAGTGTGTTTGGTTTTGAGTGAAACCTAAAGGGGAGAGCCTTTAAACTATTGTTGTTTGAAGCCATCATGAAGTGCTAGCAGAAGTATGTGAGAACTTGGTCTTGTCAGAGGAAGACTGCAATGTGAAGATGAATGGTTGTAATCTCTCTTTAATATTAAGATATGCAACTATCTGGTCTTGTCAGAGGAAGACTACGATGTCAAGATGAATGGTTGTAATCTCTCTTTGATGTTAAGATATGCAACTATCTATTGATTTCATACATGTTTTTTAATATTACATATTTGTGTCTTAATGCTACTTGACCCATTAAGTAGGTTGAATTGCAATTTGTTTATTATTATGTCTGTGCATTGTTATTGTTTACTTGTTTCAGGAGCTTGAAGAAGGAAGTGAGAGATTTCTAGAGTGAGCAAGTGAAGACATCATCAAGTAGGATAAGCGACCAAGAGGTAGGCCCTCTTGATTGATTCTAACCTAAGGAAATATTGCATAGAATGTATTTGTTGTGGCTAGACCCATTATCAGGCTAGAGGAATTCAATCATGTTTGCATTTATACTTTTACTTCACCACACCTATCCCACTACATGTGGGGAAACAAATACGTCCTCCATATGTACGTCCTATTTTGGGTGTAACTTATGTGAGTGGATCTCAAAATCATGCTATCAGAGTTAATCAAAATCTTGGCAATGTACCATATCCTAGTTTATCATTCATTCCATATGGATCAAGTCAAATCCCATATCAACAACCTCTTTTGACCCATATACCCTACCAACAACTGCACCCTTTGTTGGCTCACAACAACCACAAAATCCACGTTTTCATCAACAAGTAGGAACCCAAATGTAGCCTGGTTCAAATCCCTCATTTGGGACATCTGGTCAAGTTCAAACTGGAACCTATCAATTCCAACCTAGAACTCAACAAATTCCACAAGAAACTTTCCAACAACAGTAGCATTTTCTACAACAAGGACCTTATGTGCAACAAGGGCTTTATCAACATCCATTGTAGCAACAATGTTAAAATTGGAAACTAGGAAAAAACTTCATGTGGGTCATCTTATTCAAAGCTGATAATATGTTCATTAGATTCCTCTCATCAAGAGGTGTAGGATTGATATAAATATCATCCGATTCCGATAAGTGTTCATGGAGATATGAATTTATTTTGATTATGGAATTATTATCAAGCTGACCTACAACTCATGTAGGCTCAGAAGCCCAACAGTCACATCTATTAAAACACCAACATTGTCCATAAATATAGGACAACTTTTCCTCATTTGGAGTCACTCATCTCATCACATCTCTCTCTGTCTACTACGCAGAAAAGAGTCTCTTCTCTATTGCGCAGAAAAGGGTCTCTCCCTCACACATGTGAAGCCGGAAGCTGTTGAAACTGAAGTTGCAACTGCAGAAGTAATGTTTTACCTATGTGGACTAGAAGATATCCTCATATAAAATGTGTTGTAGGTTCATCTGAACCTCCTCTGAAAGACACAACGTTTGGTGGTGGAATCAAGTCAATCCGATAGACGTTTTGCAAGATATCGACTGCCCTAGTTTGAAGGAAGCTGCTGAAACTGAAGCTGCAACTACAGAAGTGAAGTTTTACATGCATAAACTAGAATTTCTCCTCATCTAAACCACACTATAGGTTCATCTGAACCTCTTGTAAAAGACACAACTTTTGGTGGTGGAATCAAGTCAATCCGATGGACGGTGTGCAAGATATCGACTACCCTAGTTTGAAGGAAGCTGCTGAAACTGAAGCTGCAATTGTAGAAGTGAAGTTTGACCTACGTGTACTAGAAGATCTCCTCATCTGAACTACACTATAGGTTCATCTAAACCTATTTTGAAAGCCGAAACTTTTGGTGGTGGAATCAAGCCGATTTGACGGTTGGTTTGTGAGATATTGTCTTCCCTAGTTTGATGATGAAGCCATTAATGTTGATGTTGTTGATCTAGGGTTTGCTACTAGTGATATAAATCAGATTTATTGTACTATTTCTCTCTGCTAAATTATTAAAGATAAAAGAATATTTGATCAAAGGGTTTCCCCACACATTTTGGGGTTTGTCCCTAGCTAGCAGCCACATCTTGTGTCTCTTGTCTTGGCTTACTTTATGTTGATCGTTTAATGTTCTATCTGTGCTTATGCACATGTGATTGCTAATCTATGAATAATAATAAGAAAGAAAAGTAAGTTTCTCTAAGCTTAAAACATACCATAACTTAACATGGTATCGGAGCTCAGGTGAAGACAAAGCCCAAGTAAGAGCAAGAGCAATCACCGAAGAAAAGATTGGCAAGGCTATCCTAAAAGAACGATGGGGTCCTCAACACTCTTTCCTACCAAAGACAAGCTCTATGAGAAAGATGACTATCACAGATGGAAGATGTCTATTGATCTAACCCTTGAGGATCAACGAGTGTTAGATTATATGAGAGGCAATATTATTGAGCCTCCATCAAATGCACCTCCCACTGCCAGGAACAAATGGAAGAGAAGAGAAGTTAAAGTGAAGAAGATCATCTGTGACTCTATCAACAAGCACTTGGTGGCCTACATCTCTGAACTAAGGAAATCTACGATAGACTGGTAAGTTTATTTAAAGTTAATGATGCAAATCAAGTTTTGTTACTTAGAAATAAACTGAGGGAAATCAAGAAGGGTAAAGATGAGAGTATGCAAGCATACTTCTTAAGAATCACTAAGATCAAAAATGATCTCCTATCTATTGGGGAGATTATTATTGATAGGGAAATGGCACTCACAACTCTTGGAGGATTACCATCCAAATGGTACGTGTTCAGGACTACTCTTTTGAACAATAATGTAAATCTCGGTTTTGAGGAATTAATGGCTAGATGCATTCAAGAAGAAATAAGGGTAGAAGAGTAAGAAATGCCCTTGCCTAAAGGTCCTCCTACTGCTTTTTCTTCTCATGCTAAGAAAAGAAATAATTCTAGGTCTAAATCAAAAAGAAAGGTTGGACCTAAGGGTGGAAGAAAAGGACGATGTTACATTTGAAAGAAAGTAGGTCACTATGCAAGGGAATTCCCTGATAGAAAGGACTCTCACCATTACGATGATCAAAATCCCTCTCATGGTAATCGAAGGAATGGAAAATTCAATAGCAAAGGTGAAAGGAATGCTAGAAATCAAGGAAAAGGACAACCATTCTAGAAGGCTAGAAATTCCAGGATGTATTAAATGCAGCTGACCTCCGAAAGAACCTAGTGTCCATCTCAGCAATTGAAGACAAAGGCTACAAGGTAACCTTCAGCGATGGCAAGGTACATGTATCGAAAAATAATGTTAAGATACATTTACTCTTTGGTTTCGTGTTGATTCATTATATCTGGTCGATGAAAGTCAGGTAGGTGTCATGTCTTATGACACATCTCTTTAGTTCGAACTTTGGCATTGGAGGTTTGCCCACATTCATTACAAATATCTACTTGATCTAGACATATGGTAATAGGGATGCCTGAATTCCGAGTAGAAAAAGAAGGTGTATGTTCAGGATGTGCTGAAGGAAAGCTCAAAAGGGATCCATTCCACTCAAGCCTAAGCAAGACCTCCAATATATTGCAGTTGGTTCACTCAGGCATATCTAAGGATGGCATTAAGAGGGAGACTACTACACCACATACTCCTGAGCAGAATGGTGTGGTGGAAAGGAAGACTGTACGATTGTGAAAGCTATATCTATGGGTAGATGATGTAATAATGTTTGATTTGGAAGAACACATGGATTCTATTTATCCACCTGAGCCTTCCTCTTCTAGGAAGAGGCCTTCATGGCTTAGGGGGATACTTGATGATGCTGAAGGACATGCTGCACCCCAAGGAACCTTCCATGAAAGTAAGAAACCCAACAATTATCAGGGATACCTGCCCAGTATGAGCACGATCATACAAAATGAGCCTCCATCATTCTCAGATGCCATCAAGCATCAAGTATGGAAGGATGCTATGACCAAAGAATATGAGTCTATTATGGAAAATGATGTCTAGGAAGTAGTTCCTAGACCCTAGGATAAGACAATTGTTACTTCAAAATGGCTTTACATGATAAAGTTGTAGTAGATGATAGTACGAAAAAGTATAAGGCTCGTTTTGTTGCTCGTGGTTTCTCCCAGAAGGAAGGTATAGACTATGATGCGATATTTGCACCTGTTTCTAGGTATATGACCATCCGCTTGATCCTAGCCATTGTGGCTTCACAAGTATGTAACCTACATCAGATGGATGTCAAGGCCGCATTATTGCAAGGTTCGATCAAAGAAGAGGTCTATGTGGAGCAACCCGAAGGATTTGAGATTTACGATTGAATATCTCATGTATGCAGGTTGAAGAAGGCTCTTTATGGGTTGAAGCAAGCCCTCGAGCATGGTATGAGAGGATCAATAGCTACTTGATGAAGCTGGGATTCACTAGGAGTGAAGGCGATCCTAACCTTTACTTTAAGGTTGAAGATGACAAGCCTCTCATACTAGTGTTGTATGTAAATAATGTCTTTCTGACAGGTGCAGACCCTCTCATTCTCAAATGTAAGAGGGAGTTGGCTTCTAAATTTGAAATGAAGAACCAAGGACTTGAAGTGTGGTAGAAGCCAAGGGAAATTTTCCTATATCAAGGAAAATATGTGGTGAATATTCTGAAAAGATTTGGTATGATGGATTACAAGCCTGTGACTACCTTGAGGATCTTAACTTTTAGAATTTATATAGTGATGTCAGATCAGATTTGGGAAATGCCTCTGAGTTTCAAAAACTCATTCATGTTGATGTTCTTGGTGAACCTCCATCCGAACATATGTTCTGCATTTAGCATTGTGAGCTCATATTTGGTTGAGCCTCACTAGATTAGTGCCAATAATCTTCTGAGATGTCTTCAGGACACAATCTCTTATGGATTGAGATACACTGTCGGAAATATGAAACTGCAAGATTATTCGAATGCGGATTAGGCAGGTAGTGTGGAGGATCATTGGAGCACTTTTTAGTGTTGTTTATCTTTGGATTCTACTTCATTATAATGGATGAGAAGGAATAAAAAGTCGATTTCCATAAGCACTATCGAGACCGGATACATATCTACGAGTATGATCTCGTATGAAGATGTCTAGTTGGGGAAGCTCTTTAGTGAGCTATTTGAACATGTACGACTGTGATTCTTTGTAACAACCAGAGGTGGGATTTGATTATTGAGGAATATCATACTCTTGATTGCTCTAGTAGATAGACATCATCTGGGATATGGTAAGTCGATGAGCAAGGAGGCTCCATCACATTAAGATGATGTATAGGTCAATAGACCTTGTCAAAACCCCGAGGAAAGATCTAATCTATGATTTTCCCAAATGACTTGGAGTCATCAAGAAACCCTTGTACAAGGGTCATGCATGTTGCATACATTGAGCACTAGGACCTCTGAGGGCTTGCAGTTCTTATTGGAGCAACATACGACCATAGGGTGACTCACCCTCCCCTGGTGGTACACACTGGAACAATATGATTCGCTCTCTTGTGGGACAAGATGATTTTCTCTCTTGTGGAACAAGATGATTTGCTATCTTGTGTAACAGGATGATTAGTTCTCCTGTGAGGCCTAGATTGATGTGTTCTCCATGGTGATTGTAGTAGGATTTGTGTGTTCTCCTGTGAGGCCTGGATTGATGTGTTCTCCATGGCGATTGTAGCAGGATTGATGTGTTCTCCTGTGAGGCCTAGATTGATGTGTTCTCCTGTGAGGCCTGGATTGATGTGTTCTCCATGGCAATTGTAGAATGATTGATGTGTTCTCCTATGAGGCCTGGATTGATGTGTTCTCCATGGCGATTGTAGTAGGATTGATGGGTTCTCCTGTGAGGACAAGATTAATTAGTTCTCCTATCAAGGCATCCTACCCATGTAGTCTAGGACTCATGGGAAGTATCTCTCATCTGATCAATGAGCAGGGAAATGAAGTTAGGAACCATAGTAGTACCGGTGGACACATCATTGTATCTATCATACTCCCTATGCTAGTATGACCTCCATTGATCCAGGATCAATGATACTAGTCTGGGACCAATGGTAGGAGTTGTACCATACTATGACACTGACTTAGGGTTGGTTGAGATTGGTCTGGGACTAGTGGTACATACTCTAAGACTGAATTTGTGTTAGTGAAGTACTAGTCTGGGACCAATGAGAGTGGTACATACTATGACACTGACTTCGGGTTGGTTGAGACTGGTCTGGGACTAGTGGTACACTCTATAAGACTGCAATACCAATTTGGGACCAGTGGTACACTCTCTAAGACTGCGATATTGGTTTGGGACCAGTGGTAGGAGTGGTACTTACTATGAAGCTGACTTCATGTTGGTTGAGACTAGTTTGGGACCAGTGGTACACTCTCTAAGACTGCGATATTGGTTTGGGACCAGTGGTAGGAGTGGTACTTACTATGAAGCTGACTTCTTGTTGGTTGAGACTAGTTTGGGACCAGTGGTATGCACTCTGAGACTGACTTTGAGTTAGTGGAGGATGATACTGGTTTGGGACCAATGGAGTTGTACTCACTATGACGCTGACTTCGGGTTGGTTGAGATTGGTCTGGAACCAGTGGTACATACTCTGAGGCTAACTTTGAGTAAGTATGATACATCCTCGATCATTTCTTCTTCTTCATAATTCGAACAAAAGCAGAGCAGAACAGAACAAAGCAGAGCAATGCATAACATAGCAGAGCAGTACAGATCAGTACAGGGCAGAACAAGACAAAGCAGAATAGGAAAAATAGAGCATAGTAGGGCAAGGGTCAGGTTGTACATGGCAGTGCATTTGATGGATGAAAAATAACGACCGATAGACAAATTACAGATGAAGTTCTCCCTAGTTGAGAGGGAGTGTTAAAATTGACAACTAGGGAAAAACTTCATGTGGGTCATCTTATTCATGGCTGATAATATTTTCATTAGATTCCTCTCGTCAAGAGGTGTAGGACTGATATAAATATCATCCGATTCCGATAAGTATTCATGGAGATATGAATTTATTTTGATTATGGAATTATTATCAAGCCGACCTACAACTCATGTAGGCTCAGAAGCCCAACAGTCGCATCTATTAAAACACCAACATTGTGTATAAATATAGGAGGACTTTTCCTCATTTGGACTCACTCATCTCATCACATCTCTCTCTCTACTACACAGAAAAGAGTCTCTTCTCTACCGCGTAGAAAAGGGTCTCTCCCTAAAACATGTGAAGCCGAAAGCTGCTGAAATTGAAGCTGCAAATGCAGAAGTAAAGTTTGAACTATGTGGACTAGAAGATATCCTCATCTAAACTATGGTGTAGGTTCATCTGAACCTCCTCTAAAATCTGCAACTTTTGGTGGTGGAATCAAGTCAATCTGATGGACGGTTTGGAAGATATCGACTGCCCTAGTTTGAGGGAAGCTGTTGAAACTGAAGCTGCAAGTGCAGAAGTGAAGTTTGACCTTCGTGGAATAGAATATCTCCTCATCTAAACTGCGATATAGGTTCATATGAAGCTCCTCTGAAAGCCACAACTTTTGGTGGTGGAATCAAGCCGATCCGACGATCGGTTTGTGAGATATCGTTTACCCTAGTTTGATGATGAAGCATTAATGTTGATGCTGCTGATCTAGGGTTTGCTACTACTGATATAAATCAGATTTATTGTACTATTTCTCTCTACTAAAATATTGAATATAAAAGAAGATTTGATCAAAGGGTTTCCCCACACATTGTGGGGTTTGTCCCTAGCTAGCCGCCACATCTTGTGTCTCTTTTCTTGGCTTCTTTTCTGTTGATCATTTAATGTTCTATCTACACTTTACTTATGCACATGTGATTGCTAATCTATGAATAATAACAAGAAAGAAAAGTAAATTTATCTAAGCATAGAACATACCATAACTTAACAAGCAAGGTCAACCCTTGCAGCAACCAAACCAACGCTTGTACCAATAAGGCCAACACTTACAACAACAACGTCAACCGTAGGGTCATCAATTATACCACTAGGGTCAACAGTTGCAACAACAACCTTGTACTCCATACTATTCACAAGGTGTTTATGCACCTTATGGTTTTCAATGGCCTATGACGGGTCAGTATCAAAGTTACCCTGGTCAAAAATCCACCTTAATATGGTCAAGATACCTCTAAGTGGGGGTAATATCAAGATCCTGATGGTCAAAATCTGCCACTTTCGGGGAAGAATCCATAGCAACAAGGTTGGAATCCACAAGTTGGGCCTTATCAAAGGCCTCCCATGCCTTTCAATCCACAATTTTTATTTATAGCAATGTTGGAACTACTGGATGTGTCAAGGCTCACAAATGACCTAATAATCCATTTGTTGTATTGGCCTCTAGTTCCTAGTAAGATTCTTTTTGATTGTCTGAAATTCGAAGGAAAGTCTGGAGAAGACCCGTAGGCACATGTTATGACTTACCATTTATGGTGTTCATCTAATTCTTGGGTGGAAGATTTCATTCGTATACATCTTTTCCAACGAATTTTAATGGGTGTTTCCACAAAATCGTACATCAAGTTACCTCGAGGTGCCTACTAAAACTTCAACTCTTTAGCAATGGGCTTCCTTACTCACTTATGTTTACTAGTTCAATATGAAACTTGTACCCATCTACTTACATCCTTAAAAAAAAAAACTGCTACCCACATCTCCGATCATATCCATGAATGGAGACGTTGGCATCGCCTTATAAAGTTCGATATACCTTATGAGATGTTAACTGAATGGTTTACCAAATCATTCGTTAATAAAATTTCCAAGGACATATGGGTGGTGGTGTGAGTGAAGATCAAGCCATTTCCCAACCCAATATTTAGATTTGGTATATTCCCAATATGGCATGTTATATGATCTCTTGCCTGATTCTTCGAGAGCATATATGGATCTTGCATCTTCCAAACCTCTAGAGGTACTACATGTTGATGGTATTATTGGGTCAGTGGCTCAAATTTCCTGTAAAGCTTCTTCTAATTCCTCGAAGAATAAATCCATTTCAGCTACTGCATCCAATTCTCCTTCAATCCCTCTCAAAATCCTAGTAAAACCTCTGAGGTTAATGTCATTCAATTATATGATATTTTTCCCGATGCTCCGAGACCATCTACAGATACTGCATTTTCCAAACCTCCAGAGGTACTACCTGTCAATGATATTATTGGTTCATTGGCTCAAACTTCCAATAAATATTCTGCTTCTATCCTCAAAGCATAAATCCATTTCAACTAATGCATCCAATTCTCCTTCAAATCCCTCTCAAAATCTTGGTAAAACCTCTGAGGTTAATGTCGTTCAATCTACTACGAAAGACAAAACCTTAAAAGGTAAAAATCACGATAAAGGAAAAGCCAAATTTGATACCCTGGAACAGGATCTTCCAAAATCATTTGTTGATGATGCATCTAAATGTAAGCCAAAATATACTTGCCTCATTTGTGAGGAAGATCACTATACCAAGGATTGTCCCCATCGTGCTAAAGTCAGTCATTTGTTAAAAGGCACTCAAGGGACACCAGTTGTACTAAAAGAACCTTTTCCATCACAAAAAACCCAATTGGTAGAACAATTGCAATCTTCTACATCTTTGGGTTCTCAGGTGCATATGAGTGGTGTTGTACCTTAAGAAACCAATTTCCTGGTTGTAGAGAAATTGTTCTTAAGACATTAATAAATATTATTTACCGTCACTTATTTTTCACTTAGATATATGTTTCTTTCTTGAATGAAGGACATGGAGACTTGGTTTTTAACCCTTAATACATGTATGACCAGAACATCTCATAATTCCATTTGTTGCTAGATACAAATGATGAACGAAGAAAGCTTGAAGAGGAAGTTAAAGATAATATGCTCGTCTTTCATAGAAACTACTATCTGTAACTTACAAGAATTATGAAAATGAGAACTGAATCATAGACAATATGTTGCTTAACACAAAAAATACTATCTGTGACTCTTGGAGAAGTTAAAGATAATATGCTAGTCTTTCACAGAAAATATTATCTATAACTTAAAAAGGAAGGTGAAAATTTCAAGTATAGAAGCGCTCTTTTAAGGAATTTTAACTTTATCTACATAAGAAAATAAAGGCCTGCAACTTCATTACTATACTTGAAATAAGAAAACATAGGATGACACATAACAGATAGGGTTACAAAATTATACCCAACAATTCATGGAAACTTCTGATTCTTTCATTAACCAATAATTATATCAGGAATACAGTGGCCTAGTCTCTAGGCTCTCCCAAGTTCGAACCATTTCTTTGTAAATTTTCATCTTTTTATACATTGTGGAATAGTTGTTGATTTCCGAAACTATCCAAATTATTTAACTGCTTATCTAACTATATGAAGTAAAAACTATTACAAAATTTTACAGATGGTAAAAGACACTTCAAAGAACATGATATAATAGGAACATAACTGAATTCAGAAAATGATGATAACTGTTGGCTTTCTATGTTAATCCGCTGTCGAGTTCCTTTGTATATGTCCTAATGATGTTTAATTCACTTTAGCCATAATGAAATGCGTTGACTTGTGTAATATTTGGCTTACATATGTGTCGGGTGTTTTGATTGGCTAAAATACAAAGAAAACATACCTAATCACCTTCCTCTTCAGATTCAGCTCTAACCCTGATCTCCCTCTTTACGCAGTGAAATTAACGTGAACCTTTGATTAATACGGAACTCAAAAAGGGTTAATATTGCTTTAAAAATCTATCAAATCCACCCATTCAACGCTCTGTTGATTTCCCATCACATTAATGTAGGGTTACCCCTGCTTTATCCATAATATGCATATGTTTGTGCGTATTCAATGATCTTTCGAGTCAAACATTTAATTCATAATAGTGAAGGCCCCTTTTATAAATCCTTATGTGGAATGATTTATTAAACTCAACATAGACTAACCCTTAGTCACATTCACTTATTGGGACTTAATCACCCCGCTAAACCTTCAATAACCTTTTATTAATCCAAATATAGCTCGCATATATAATTAAACCATTGTTTAACGTTGGTTATACCATGGACTTTACCTATAAACCCTTATATCCGTGCTAAATTCATTATAAACCATCTACAATGAAAATACCCATAAAGCATGCATAACATACCTTTTCCACACTTTTCAAAGCCTCTGCACAGTTCTCTAGGCAGCAAATTTGACTAATGCTTTACAACCATCAATCAAGATCTGCTTGATCTAATGGTCTACAATGATTTCGGGTGAGACATAAGCACGGAGAATACCTGCCCTAAATCAATGGTTTTCTCTCTCTACTCAGCCGCTACGTGTCGAACAATATTGGGATTGGGTGAGCTCCACTAAAAATCGCTTACCATTTTTACTTCGCCAGAAATCCCACTTGTAATTTTGAATCTGCCCTCTTACGCCTCGCAGGCCCATCGGAATTACGAAATGAATATATAGTTTTTCGGGTCTAGCCATCACAATCGAAAATCGACAGAAGCTAGGGTGCCATGGGATATGTCAGACACATCGGGCCTTTAAATATAATATATATATTTTAGGTCCAATTTATAACTTGTTTCTTTTGCGATTTCGATATACAATGTGCTTTGTGATATATATACATATACATTCATATAAACATTGGCTTAATCCTTGGCTATACTAGGGCTTATAAAACATAGTATATATATGCTTTAGGTCTGGCCTATTCAACGCTTTATTAACTGCTTATTGAAATTGGCAATCGATGATTCCCGTGGTAAATTTATACAAATTCCCATTTCATTTTGTGATTGTGATTTAAACGGATCTCTAACACACACACACACACACATTGATTATGGCTTCATATAACTATTTATATTGTGATTTAACTTAATCGCATGGGCCAATTCTTTTATACTTGTTTCTTTGTGTTTTATTCCGATATGTAATTTATTACATTTACCTCTTGCCTTATCTTTTTAAAGATATTTTCAAGTGATCTTTGAATGAAACATGAATATTAAAGGTAACAAAAAAATGCATGTTACAATATCTGGCTCCACTTGGGGATAGTGCTTTTGCCACAGAAGCACTAAGAACCATAGATTAGTGCCTTATCCATTGGGCATGGAGTCATATATTGCTTCACCAAACTTAGCTGTGTGAAAATTTTGTACAGTGAACCCACACTGATCTCTGCAGTGACAGGATGCTTGTACCTTGATAGAAAGTATTTAAAATTGTAGATCAGTAGCCTTAGTTGGGAATGGAGTCCAAAACTGTGAAAACCGTGAAATGTGACAACTAAAACCTGTCAATCTTGAAGTATGACACCTCTACAAACCAGTTTCTAAATAGGAAAGTCACCCTTATTTATCCTTCTAAAGTTAAACTAAAAAACTGCAACTGAAAACCAAATGCTCAATACATGAGCTTATTTATGTACAAGTTCCTACATATGTACATGATTGATCTCCATTAAGTGAAGTCAATCTTCCAATGGTACCAAGTTAGCATTTGAGTGCTTAATCTAGAACCATTCCACCACTGAATCTTGAAAAAAGAATTCATTCTGAGTTTCTCCCGAGTTCCAATGTTGTGATCCTGAATGTGTTCATCCTACGAAACCTTTCCTAAGTCAATATCCACATCATAAGGGTTAGAAAGCCTTTCAAGAGGAATAAGTCCCTTTGGCAAAATATTATCCTTCAATTGGAAAATCTTAGGATTAGCTATTGGATCTTTTGAACCAATGATTTCTGCAACTTCCGTTGTTTCTTCTTTATCCTGATTAATTTCTATGCCCTGAAACTCCTCAGCTATAGTCAAAAGTTCTTTAATCTACTAATCATCTTCAAAATCTTGCCAATTTTTATCATTATCAAGAATAGAGGGTCTGTGTCTCATCCCTACCTCATATCTTATTCTTGGATTAATTGGAGACTTGGAAGTACTAGCAACCACAACCAATGAATATTCTAATCTATTCTCATTTCTTGGGATAAATTGAATGTAAAAAGCTTCAAAAACGTTCTCAATCAAATCCCATACCTCATTTCTATATACCCTAAGCCTAGGGTTCTTTATTTGGAAATGATTTTTATTTGCTTCATAATTAGCTCTGAATCTCCAAAAGTGTAAATTGACATAACTCCCATCTGTTTAGCTATTTGTAGAGAAATAATCAAGGACTCATATTCTACCACAATTTTTTTTGCCTCGAACTCAAATTTGAAAGAAAAATGGAACATATTACCTCTAGGCACAATTAGAAGAAAACCAACACCTGTTCCTTCCTTGGAATAAGCTACATCAAAGAAGAATTTCCACACTCCTTCAGTTTTTGGCTCTGTAATTACATTTGTTGAAGCAAGCTGCTTCTGATTATCTTTAGCCAGCTCTGCATTATCATATAATGTGAAACAAGCAAAGTCATCTATATCCTGGCTATATATAGGTGAATTACTTGCTCCATTTATTGTAGTTGTTTTTACAAATCTGGTTTCTCTGTACAATCTCCTCTCTTCCTCGCCAAAAATTGGTATAACAACATATGTAAAATCCAGTTTCAAAACACCACCCAATTTAGCCCCCCCAGGACCTAGATAGAAGGATTCCTAATAGAGCAGGGATATTTTCTACTACTACAGCCATGACCAAGCTTCCAGCTAGAATTTGGACTAGTGACACTGCTAGATCCTTAATAACCCCAAGACATCTGACTTTGTTTGAATCAAAATAATACAAGTCCCTATAGGGTTTGGTAACTTGTAGATCTAGTTGCTTCTTTACTAACAAAGGCATAATATTGTGTGAAGCTCACGAATCAAACATACAATTATGTAAGAGGAAGTCATGGACCAATAAAGAAATATAAAAAGGAGGTATTGAAGGGTCTACTTCCTCTACATGCGGACCAAAAACCACTACTGGTTTGTCTTCCTGCAAATTTACACTGTCATTTATAATCTCATTTTCTTTCAAACTAATAAACTCAGCAATCTCCTTTTGATAAATAGGTATTTTTGTCAATTCTATAAGAGGAACCTAAATTATTACCTTTTCCAACTCCTTAGTAAGACTAAACAAGTGACCCTGTTTAGCAGTCCTTTCATTCTCCTCCTCACCTTTTTTCGTAACTAGGATTACTTGAGGACTTGAAACAAGTCTCTCCAAAGGAATTTTTCGAGTTTGATCTTGAGAAGACTCACCTTGAAGTATTTGTGTCTTGCCATTTCCATTTTGTTGCTACTTTCCTTTACTCACTTGTTTTTCAGACTGAGATTCTTGTGGAGTCGCCTTTAGTGAGGAAGTTGAAACTTTTTTCTCACTTTCATTTTCTTGATTTTTTGATCTCTTCCTTGATCTCAAGTCATATTTATTATGTAGTTCAACTTGCATAAAACTAGAGAATCGCTTCCAATATTCATCAATTTTATTTTCATCATGAATGGAATATGTTTCACATATTCATACTCTTCTTCTTCGATACCAAGTTCATCTTCATCCACTGCATATAATGTAAAAATTTGATCTTTAGGATGCTCTTGTTTTTCAACAGGATCTGCATCTATATACAATGGTGCTTGAATTTTATCTTCATCTTTTATTTCCCTTTGCAAGATTTGCAAATGTTGTCTTCTATATTGGGGATTAAAGTTCTTATTATACTGTGTTTGCTTCTGAAAATTCGTATTTTCGAACTCTAATTTATTTACCTTATCTGACAAAATTTTTTTTACATCAAAATATCCTCCAATGCTTGACTTTGAGAGGATTCCATCTTTGCATTTCCCTTGTCTTGGATAGGCTGTATTTCTGGTGCTTTTCTTGCAACCATCGGATTTGCTTCTATCTCTAATGCATATATTTGGATCTAATCAAGGGTTGGAGCTCTTCTTTCCCTTAATGTGAATCCAAAATTTGATTCAAAATCCCCTGCAAAAGTTGTTTTTGCACTAGTAGGAGGAGGCTTAATCTCCGGACTGTTGTACAATTTGTTAAATCTTCTAACAAATTCAACCATAGTTTCAACAGAATTTTTCTTTATGGCATTAAACTCTATTAATGAATACCCATGGTCTCTTTTTTCTCCCCATCTCTAAATAAACAAACATTCCATCTCTTCCCAAGAAGGAATAGTATTATTTGGAAGTCCTTTAAACCATTTTCTTGCTTCTCCATCCAAGGACTGAACAAAAAGTCTTAGAGAACCATCTACATGTTCAACATCTTTGTTTTCTACAAAATTGCAAAATACTGACACATGATTCTTTGTAGTTTGTTCATCTTCCCCTCTAAAATGAGGAAGAGTTTTGAGGTAATCACGTGGCATTTGATTTAATGATTGTGCCAATTGAAGAGGTGCATACCTATTCATCAAGAATGTAGGTACTGCCATGTTTATTGAACTTTGATTACCAACAGATGTGGAACCTAACTGAGAGGTAGATGGAATGTGCAAAGGTGGTAATGTAGCAATTGGTTGAGGTTGAATGATTAGAGCAGATAAATGAAAAGTAACAGATTCCAAAGATTGCTATTGATATTTAGGTTCCTGAAATGAAGATGATGAAAGAGATGACTCTTTATCAGATGAATGTTCAAGTGGATTGCTTTCTGATGCATACAATGTAGGAATTGGTGTAATTGGAATCTTAGACCTTCCAACCCTCTTAGAAACCAACCTTTTAGGATATGAAAGACCTTGAAACTTCTGTTGTTAATTTTATGATCTTGTATGGGTCTTCTTGAAGCCAGAGTTATTTCTTTGATTAAAAATAGCCAAATATTTCCTTCTCACTGAACAACCAGAGGAAAATAACGAAACCCAGGGAAAAGTGTTCTTGTCTTCTCTCCGCAGAAATGGCGCCAATTAATGTTGTACCTTAAGAAACCAATTTCCTAGATGTATATAAATTGTGCTTAAGACATTATAAAATATTATTTATTATCACTTATTTGTCACTTTTATTTTCTAAGTAAGGTTAATCTATTAATACGATACAAAAAAAAGTTAGTTACAGTGAGTCTTGGCCCCAAAGGAACCCGGCCTCAATCAGCACACATCCATGATAATTATCTTTGATTGCCCCAACAGAGGGGAAACCAGTCCATAAATATGTCCAAAATATGTCCAAAAGAATAACCCACATAGGGATGGCAAATTTAAACAGATCATTACCAAGACAGGGTGACCAGACCAACAATTTATCCTAAAGACACATAAGACTAGACATAAACTAAACCCAAAACAAGACAGAAATTCCACCTGACAGGCACTACACCTGGCGCTTAGTCATCTGGATTGGGCTCCTCCACAATTGGACATGCCCAGCCATCCAGGTTGTCCGACTCGCCACTGCCCAAAACCTGATGGCCTTCCTCCATGCTACAAGCCTCAACACACGGGCCTGACATGTAACTGTGTATGCTCGTCTCAACATACTCACTACGAGCAATAGCTTTGCCATGCCTTCTGTTCTGACCTTCATCAACTTCCTACTTGCCATTGTTTCCCTAATTCGTATTGCTCGGGCCAGCTCTGTTCTTCTCCTCCGTAGAATTATCCATGGGAACATGCTACTCAGTCTCTTCTATGATGGTAATGGAGACAGTAGCTATGATAACCGGGCGATTCAAAGAGCTGCGAAACAAAAACTACATGGTGTGAGGAGCAGGATGAAGACGCAAGGGAAAGGTTGCAGTACGAACAACTGCAACTTCACAGCTTGAGCTATGGAGGCAGGCTCTATCTCTGCCACTTCTCGTATCCGAGTACCTACCTGCAAAAGTGTGCTAGTGGGGATTTTCGGTAGGGGAGGTAGGGGAAGCAGAATCGGGGCTAGGCAGAGTAGGGGAACGAGAAATTCTACCTCGCATGCCTCCACGTCGACTATGCATATGATGGTGGACCATGGTGGGTATGCAAACAGGGAGAACGTTAGCAGGAATAGAGGAGGAATTCACAAAGGATCTATGCGAGGAAATTACAAAGGGTTGGAGGTTGTGAGCCAAATTGCAGAGGTTTGTGTGGGAATGGTGGAAGCCATTACCCAAATCAATGCAGCTCAAAAGGCAACATCTGCGGCCAATGCTGGTGCGTTCATTCAGCTCTCCAGCCTATGGAGGGCAGACACAGTGAATCAGGAGCAGAATAACAAAAAGGTTCTCTGGCTCCATGGTTATGTGGGTAATGGCCCTGCCTCGACTAGTGCAGGAATTAAATGGTTCCTGCGAGGTGCCATGAATTCCATTCAAGGTGGCATTGGAAAAGTTGCAGGGAGCCATGTGGCTGCCCCATCCACCGCCGCTTCGTCTAATCATATTAACTGCTATAGTTAACGCCTGCATCCATGACACTTATTTGTCACTTAGATATATGTCGTGTTCTCGAATGAAGGACCTAAAGACTTGGCTTTTAACCCTTAATACATGTATGACCAGAACATCTCAAAATGCCATTTTTTGCTAGATACAAATGATGAATGAAGGAAGCCTGAAGAGGAAGTTAAAGATAATATGCTAGCCTTTCACAGAAACTACTATCTGTAACTTACAAGAATTATGAAAATTAGGATTGAATCACAGACAATATGCTGCTTAACACAGAAACTACTATATGTGACTCTTGGAGAAGTTAAAGATAATATGTTGGTCTTTCACAGAAAATATTATCTATAACTTAGAAAGGAAGGTGAAAAATTCAAGTATAGGAGCACTCTTTTAAGGAATTTTAACTTTATCTACATAAGCAAATAAAGACCTGCAACTTCATTACTATACTTGAAAGAAGAAAACATCAGATGACACATAATAGAGAGGGTTACAAAATTATACCCAACAATTCATGGAAGCTTCTGATTCTTTCATTAATCAATAATTATATCAGGAATACAATGGCCTAATCTTTGCGTTCTCCCAAGTTCGAACCCTTTCTTTGTAAATTTTCATATTTTTATACATTGTGGAATAGTTGTTGATTTCTAAAAGTACCCAAATTATTTAACTGCTTATCTAACTATATGAAGCAAAAACTATTACAACATTTTATAGAGGGTAAAAGACACCTCAAAGAACATGATATAATAGGAACATAACTAAATTCAGAAAAGGATGATAACTATTGGCTTGCTCTGTTAATCCACTGCCGAGTTCCTCTGTACATGCCATAATGATGTTTAATTCGCTTTAGCTATAATAAAATGTGTTGACTTGTGTAATATTGGGCTTACATATGTATTGGGCATTTTTATTGGTCAAAATACAAAGAAAACATAGCTAATCGCCTTCCTCTTCAAATTCGGCTCTAAACCTAATTTCCCTCTTTACACAGTGAAATTAATGCAAACCTTTGATTAATACAGAACTCAAAAAGAGATAATCTTGCTTTAAAAGTCTATCAAATCCACCCATTCAGTGCTTCGTTGACTTCCCATCAAATTAATGTGGGGTTACCCCTGCTTTACCCACAGTATGCATATGTTTGTGCATATTCAATGATCTTCCAAGTCAAACCTTTAATTCATAATAGTTAAGGCCCCTTTCGTAAATCCTTATGTGGAATGATTAATTAAACCCAACATAGACTAACCCTTAGTCACGTTCACTTATCGGGACTTAATCACCCCTCTAAACCTTCAATAACATTTTATTAATCCAAATATAGCCCGCATATATAATTAAAGCACTCTTTAACATTGGATATGGCACAAAATTTACCTATAAACCCTTATATCCGCACTAAATTCATTATAACCCATCTACAATGAAAATACCCATAAAGCATGCATAACATACCTTTTTTGTACTTTCCAAAGCCTTCGCACAGTTCTTTAGGCAGTAGATTTGCCTGACACTTTACAACTGTCAATGAAGATCCGCTTGATTTGATGGTCTACAACGATTTCCGGTGAGACATAAGCATGGAGAATACTCGCCTGAAATGAGTGGTTTTCTCTCTCCACTCATTTTCTATGTGTCGAATGATAGGTGGGACCAGGTGAGCTCCACTAAAAACCACTCACCATTTTTACTTCGCCTGAAATCCCACTTGTAATTTTGAATCCACCCTCTTATGCCTCGCGGACCCACCAAAATTACAGAATGCAATATATATATTTTTTAGGTCTGACGATCGCAATCAACAATCGGTAGAAGCTGAGGTGCTATGGGATACATTGGACCCACTAGGCTTTTAAATATAATATATATATTTCAGGTCCGATTTATAACTTGTTTCTTTTGCGATTCTGATATACAATGTGCTTTGTGATATATATACATATACATTCATATAACCATTGGCTTAATCCTTGGCTATACTGGGGCTTATAAAACATAATATATATACGCTTCAGGTCCGGCCTATTCAGCGCTTTATTAACTGCTTATCGCAATCGGCAATTGGTGATTCCCGTGGTAAATTTATACAAATGCCTGCTATGTTTTGCGATTGCGATTTAATCGCATCGCTAACACACACACACACACACAGATATATATATATATATATATATATATATATATTATATATAATATATATATATATATATATATATATATATATATATTATATATATCTATTGATTATGGCTTCATATTACTATTTATATTGCGATTTAACTTAATCGCATGGGCCAATTCTTTTATACTTGTTTCTTTTGTGTTTTGATTCCAATATGTAATTTATTACATTTCCCTCTTGCCTTATCGTTTTTAGAATATTTTCAAGTGATCCTTGAATGAAACATGAATATTAAAGGTAACAAAAAATGCACATTACAACAAGTGGAATGACAACTATTTCTGTTTCCACTCGGTTAAAATACTATCTGACTCCTACCAAATAGGTTGTGGAGAAACAAGTTACCAATACACCTTCCACTTGTACTACACCTAGCCTAGTTGTTGTCCATTGAGAGACCTAGTAATGACTCCATTGTCCAACCAGCTCCTAAGGGAGTCCTTTGGAAATCATCATACAATCTGAATGTGCAAGGTGCCTAGGATTACAATATTGTTGAAGATTTAGCTCAAGGACCTTCGATGATGTCTACCTTGGAAGTTCTCAAGAGTTGTCCATCACAACAAAAAGCATTACTATACTCTATAGGAGGAATTGGCCCTACTGATTTGAGTATGATTACCTTTGACCTAAAGAATCATGTTCCATGTCTTCCACGTCAAAATTCCTTTTTTATGCATGTCATTATCAATGGGAAGACAATTCATCACTGTGGTTGATGAGGGTGCTTCAACCTGCATCATGTATGTTTCATGCTAGAAATCTATTGGCTCTCCCCCTCTCAACCAGTCTCCTAACACCTTAGAAGACTTTGATGGTAGCAAATCTCATCCATATGGTATCCTCACAAAATTTCCCATAACATTGGAAGGGAAAACTGTTAACTTAGAAGTAGCAGTCATTGATGGAAATTTGAATTATAACCTTCTACTTGTTTGAAGTTGGACGCATGCTATGTTTTGCATGGTTTATACCTTGTTTTGTGTGCTTTTTTTCCTCATAAGGGGAAATAGTCACCATTGATCAATCAGCCTTTTTCTCTTCTAGCTCTTTGAATGGAAATGTGACATATGTGGGAAATAATAACATCGCTTATGGGAGTGTTGGGGTGGGTATTTTTAAGGACTCTTCTCTTATGGGAACTTTTTCCCTCCCACCTCCAAATGTCACTTCTGTCAACATGATCTCCATTTCATACGATCCTTGGGTCGTTCCTCATCTTAATCAAGTTGATTCTTTTGGCGATGTCATGCCACTCAACCTAGCAGAAAAAGCCTATCAATGTGTTCTTTTGCTTCAAGAGTCACTTCTAAAATTCATGCTAATATTAGGATGCATCTAGATGCGTATTCACAATCCCCTTGGCTTGATTCTTGGGGTTCTCTGGATCCCTTGAATGAGACATTTCCGACTTATGAGAGTATCTCTGAGGTTATGTCTCTTGAAGAAAATCCCTAGAATGATTCCCATAATTGTTCCTCATTTCTCCTAAGTCTTGGAGAGATTTCATCACGTTTAGATACCTTTGTTTCCCGTGCACAGACCCATCCACTTCAAATGCCTATTTTGGTACATGAAGTTTTGTCTGAGAGAAATATGGGAAACATTATTGCTACCTTGCCCATTGACATTTTGATCCAACCTAAGATTGTCAGAATATTTCAACCGAGGACTTCTTTTTCTCATAATGAGCTTAAGATGTTCTTGCCCTCTTTTCTAAGATATTCTCACTGATTCTTTATTGTTCGCCCATTATTGCAATGGGGCATTCATCCTATGACTCGTAACCCTCACTCGCCTAGGGGACATGGGGGCATTTTCATTTGTGTAATTCTACTATTTTGGTGAGTAGATGCTTACACTTTGTTGATCGATTACCTAAGTCCATAAATGGGCTTCATATGAAAACTTTTACGTGTTTTTCATGCAAATACTCATGTACATTAGTGTGTTTTCATTAGTGTGTAGTGTGGTTTCGGTGTGTTAGTTTTATTTTGCGAAAGTTTTCCTCTACTTAGATAGTGCTCTACCTGGTTTGCAGATGTCTTCCAATCGTTACATCATTTTTGCTGATGGTGCTTGTTGTAGTAGACATAATCTATCTTCTGCCACATAGGAAATTTGTGACCCTAATAGTGAGTTAGTGAATTTGCAAGATATATGTTTAGGTCGTACGACTAGTAACATTTCCAAATATAGTGTGGTCATCGAGATTTTGTCAAAAGATATCGCTCTTGGCATTAGAGAGTTAATCGTGAAACTTGATTCACAACTCATTGTACTACAACTTAATGGAAAATATTTAGTTATAAACCCTCAAATTTTGAGAGCGTATTTGCGAGTTCATCTATTGGAATGAGACTTTTATTTTATTACTTATCATCACATTCCAAGATGCAAGAATACATTAACATATGCATTGGCTAACTATGTGTTAGATATACATTTGTGAAACATGTAAATAATAAAAATCACATAAAATTCATGGTGAATAGAAAAACATGTATATATAGAGCATTTGCAAAAGAGTTTTCTACATCAAAATGACAAAATTTGTGTTATGAGACACATGGCTTCATAAGCCTACATAAGTGTAGAAAGTAAACTAGAGCTGGCTATTCGCCCACATGGTGCTCATGATAGCACAAAATAGCCCTAATGACTCAGCCCAACAATCGACACAGCCTGACAGAAACCCCTACAATGTGTCTCTGGTACTACAATGGTACCTCATCTATCGAGGTGTACTCTGGAATACCCCTAGTTAAAACTTCTAGGTTATGCTCTACCTCGACAATAGGATATGCCCCCTCCTCAATCTGGCATGCCACTCGCCTGGCTATCGGAGAAACCCCTAGAGGTCTCTCTTTTCCCACATCTACAAATCACCATAAGTTAAATCTCAATACACATACAAAATTTAATAAAAACTTCAAAAACAGTAAAAATAGTTTTTACCTTCATCGGTCCACCATGCACCTGGTGGAAGTGGAAGATCTAGATCTCACCATAAATTTGTGCCTGCGTATGTCCAATCATAAACCATGATTAGTTGCTGATGCAACCATCTAAAAAATGTTGGAGGGAATATGTTATAGCATCATTTACCACCTTTGTATACTTGATTCTCCAAATCATGGCCGTGGGCATCCCTTTCCCTTCAGACTTGGTCCAAATTTTTAAAAAACATTATTTTAAATTCCATATGCAACACTACCCTATGAAAGGAGTGTGCACACGTGGGGTCAGCTATACCCAACCCGTTTATATGATTTCAAATATGAAAAAAATATAAATTCCTTAATTTTTTGGACAGTGGATCCTGTGGCGTAACTATTTCCCAACTAGAAAAAAAAAAATTAAATAAAAAAAATTTAAAAATTAAAAAAAAAAAAATTAAAAAAAAAAAAAAAAAAATTAAAAATTAAAAATTACAAAAATTAAAAATTAAAAATTAAAAATAAAAAAATAAATATATAAAAATATAAATATAAAAAAAATAATATAATAATAATAAATAAATAAATAAATAAAATAACAAAATAAAATAAATATAAATAAATAAAAATAAAATAAATAAACAAATAAATAAAATAAAATAAAATAAATAAATAAGTTGAGGTCATATAAATACAACTCACAGGGAAGGCCTAAGGGGAGAGAGCGATAGGATATTGATATTATATGCAAGTTATCCCTGATCAAATCTTATTTTAACCTTGTGCCCATGCACTCCCAGCTATAGGAAACTCTTGATTCCTCATTTTGATGTCCATCTCGTTTATATGGCATCCATGTGTATGCTTTTGAAAGAGGATTGTTGAAGCTTGGGCTGGACAGATCTGGAGGAAGGTTTCTCTTGGAGTGGAGAAGGATCAGGTTGTATTCTTCTATATTCTTCTTTTGTCATCAATAAAGAAGCCATTTCTTGTTCCTAATGATTAGATCTTAATTGTTTAATTCATGTTTTAATCTAACTAATGTATGATTTCATGTTTTCTACTTACATGCTTATATGATCTAACTCTTATATCATGAACATGTTTTCTATTATTGTTGTTGTATATGATTTTCTTGAATGAGTTGCAGGTTTTAAGGCATCGGAGGAAGTACAAGGTTTGGACCCTACAAGAGCAACCTCAAATGTAGGGCCTTCAAGTAATACTTATTCTTTATACTTCAGTAGTTTAAGTATAAAGGCTTCTTGTTTGTCTACTTCTTGTTGGTGTGTGCCCTCTGCTCTATTGGGGCGCTCAATTGATACCCTAGGGTGTATTATTCCCATAATAGAATGGCATTTTCTGGCCACCTCCATGTCGAGGCATCATATCATGCCATCTGAGTAATCGTAGATCTATGGGCGTTGGTGCATTAACTTCTATCCATTGATAACAAAGAAATGGCACACATTCCAGGAAGAATATCACCGAAATGGATGTCAAATCAGATTGTTGCAGACTCCCTAACTTACGCTTGGTAAGTTGGTGCTTCATGCAGACCAACAAACCCTAACTCCAATTAAAATACTGTGGGATTCAGACACTCGATTACATACTGCAAATGAGACTTTGTTTCCTCATGCAATGCCTAAGCCCCAGCTATTTGGGCCATAGTGTGGAGGATTGTTTGTAGTGGGAGATTTGTGATGGTATTTTTGTCAATTTTCCCACTTTGGGTATTTTTAGTCCTTGGAAAATGCCTTGCAATCAACATATTCGCGCACTCTCCTCCAGTGCACGAACCAAACAACTGAACCCATTGTCCCTTTCTAAAGAAGAAGTAATGAAATAAATGCCTTCGACATTTATTTTGAGTTCTTGGTCCCCAATCATGAATAGTTGGCGATCCACATCCCACCAACTAATCAAATGCTACAGTAACTCAAGATGGGATATAATCCCAAGAATCCTGAAGAACTTGAACAACCCGTTTGCTCATAGGGCATCAATATAATCTTGATCCTGGGATACTTGATGGTCTTCAACTTCATGTCCCATTTCTTTCCATTCAACCACCATTTTGGATTAATTATCCTATGGAAAATCAATTAAAAAAAAATTCATGAGCTTCCATGGAGAAAACATTAAAGAAAAACCATTCAACATTGAAGATTTGACACAAAAAAATTTAGCTTGCCGCGAGCGCGACTATGTGTGAATTTTCATGCACTGCCAGGGCGATGGCCTAGTTGACCACAAGGTGAGAATCATGGGTTCAATGGATAAAACCCTCGTTAATCTCCCTCGACATAAAATTTGTGAAAATCCTCTCTGAAACCTAATCTATGGATGAAAATGCATGAAATGAGTATCAAAATAAAGGGAAGGGACAGATCTATTACCTTCAACAAACGACTTAATGAATGGTGTCTGGGATTCGTCAGACTTATTGCATAAAAATCAAGGCAAAATGAGGTAAAGTACTCTTAGATTTGCAAATTGGTGAAATGGTAAAAATGATTTATTTTTTGGGTTTTTTATAATTTTTAAATAATATTGTTTTACCAAATTAGGGCATATTTCACTCAATTTTTAATATTTTTCCTCGAAATCGGTAATGTGTGTTTCCTTGTGTAGGCACCAAGTCATGAATTCTTGTTGATGGTGAAAAATTAATGAAAAATGACCCCCTGCAGTCATCTTTAAGTGCTTTTCTGACTCTTGAAAAATGAAAAGATTTTCATGTACTTATCGTTTCAAACTCTTTAAAGTAAAAGAAATGATTTCTACTCAGTATATTTTTAAACCTTTTTCCAGAATGAGATAGACTATTGTATAAAAAATGAATACCTTAGTCGAACATGGCTAAGAGATTCTCTTGGATGTTGTTTTCTACCTTTTTTGGTTCAAGAGATGATTCACGAAAAGGGATTTTTGGAGTGTTATTTTTCACTTATTTTTAAAACTCTCTAAACATGGAAAAGATGTTGATTTTCCCACCTATCGGACTCATAAAACATAAATGAAGCATGAATTGTAACCATGACGAGACCGAGTTTCTCCTTCCTAGGGCTCTCTAAAATTTATTAGGATGGATTCATCCAAAGGATGAACTTATATGGCAAGCCTATGTTATCCCCTTCAATATTGTGATTTAATAATAATGGGGTACTCACTAGAAATGGTGGGGGAAAAAGTGAAAGGAATCATCAATTGTATTTTGTAAAGGCCGCATGTCACTCTTGAAAATGACACTCATTTATTGTTTGTGTCAAGTTTGGGACATCCATACTTAGTCACCTGCCTTCCTAGGTTTGAGAAATCCATTTTTCCTCTCATCTTACTATATCGCTTCATGATCATGACCTATGATCCTATGTTGAGGCAAACATTTCTAGACTCTGGAGTCATGTCATCGATATGTTCAAGAGAAGTCCTATCTGTAGTTCTTTACCACTTATACATTGTCTGAATTTCTACCATCCCTTTGTTTCGTGTCAACGATGTGGGATTCATTATGGCCCTCCTTCAAGAGATCACTTCCTATCAACTTTAGCTCATTATTTGGGAAGATGATCTAGAAACTCCCTTCCAGTACCTTAGAGCTTGCATGCCTCAATGGAAAGTTCTTTGCATTCGATGACATGTTTAAATCATTGACCTTCGATTGGATGATTCCATGGGTGTTTGAACTCAGCATCATTATTCACCTTCATGGATTGTGTTGATTGTACCTTGAGAGACATTGTCATTATTGGTGTTCTCTATCATACCTATTAACGATCTGCATCATTTATCGGTAATTAGGTGGTTTTATATCATGTTGGAATTCGATACATCTATTCACATGTTAGAATTTGTATATTGATCGGGTTGAGACGAAGCGCAAGACCTTAGATTCTGTCTAATAAAATCTATGTTGCATAGAGTTGTGAGTCATTCATGATTGTACACATGTTTCCTCTGGACATATGGTTGCGACCATATTGTTTGTCCATATTCATGATCATTTCTATTCAGATGGCTGCAACCATACCATGGATCCACATACATGATCCCTTCTGTTTTGGATGGTTGCGTCCATAGCATGGATTAATGTATTATTAGATGTCTATTCATGTATCATTAGGCATGATCATCAGAGATTTTAGATATGTATATGTATATGCTTGATTTTTAGGTCTCCCAATGATGTTGGTCTAGTCCTTGCACCGACTTGTAAAGCATCTTGACCATCACTCCATGTTCTACCTTAATGCTTTAGGGGACATCTGTTACACAATATTTTGTCACACATCTTGTTCACTTACTTCTCCATATCCTGAAGTGAAAAACATTGACAACTATGCAACATATCCATCATTATATACAAACCAAAACCTCCCTAAAGAATCAAAGGAAAACTGCTCTGATTCAATTCTAAACAAGGTTAACTAAAAACCTAATTTTTAGGGCCAACACATTTTTCTATACTGCCTGCCCGTGTTGATAGAAGGTTGCACTATTCTTCGCTAGTGCTTCAAGCATGAGTTTTTATATGAAAACCTGTGTTGAACCTCTTTTGACAAGTTTTCCCAAACTAGAGGAGAAGTTTTGTGCATTAGAACCTTTGAGAACATCGAGCTGGATATTGGTTGTTGTTGATATGGTCGAGCTCTTCCATTTTGACCTCTTGATCTTATCATTATTGGATTTCCCCTTGATATGTGGACCTTCCTCCCTCTTTTTTGGATCCTTAACTCCCTCTCCCTTCCTATAAATCAATTCCCTTCAATCCCCAAATGGTTGATCGTTGATTGATGCATTCTTATACTGAAATTATGCTTACATGATGCCCATTCTACCTTGGAAAAGGAGTGCTTAAAGAGTATTTTCTTGGACTTGGATTTCCACTGAAAGGAGGTCTCCAACATCAAGGCATAGTTTGTATGTTTCCATTTTTATCTCGTTAATATATACATTTGATGTTCACTTTCCATAATTGTGTAAATATTTATGCTTTTAGCTCAATACTCCTTAATCTATTAAGTAGTTTATGTTTGATGTATTCCATATATGCTCTTGTATCTTTCATAGCTCTTTGATTGGTTTTGTAGTTACTTGGACATGGATAACAAGTAAGAAGCAAGCCTAGGAGCAAAGGAATCAAAGTCATCTTCAAAGGATTGAGCAATTAACATCAGAGCGAGGTAAGTTTCTCCATCTCTCTGCATTTGTTAAACATAAGCTAGGAAAGTGTATGTTAGTTTGTTTACTTTGTTGCTAGACCCACTCATTGGGCTAGAGGGATTGTCTATGTCCGGAGAGGGGATTTACATTCACAACACTCATGCTAGAAAATATAGTTTTCAAATTGATTTGAAGTATATTATTTTCGATTATCAGTATGAATACATCTAATATGAGATTGTGTATTATTTTCAGTCCATGCATGAATTTTTTTTAAAGTTTCAAAAGCTTCATATTTTATTTTCAATAAATACATCCAACACATTCTGGTTTAGTCATAAATAAAATTTGTCTCGTATTTGTTTCCATTGCATAAGGAATAGGCATAGGAAAACACAATTCAAAATGAATATGTTCAAGCTTTTTATGTGCTCTAGAATTAGAATCATGAAATGGTTGATTGTTTTGTTTTCATAAGATATAATAATCACATTACTTACATTTCCTAGGAATGGTGGGAAAAATTATAACGCCATTTCTCTTCAATTAATGAAGGCTACTATAATTTAGATTTCCAAATCTAGCATGTTATAAGAGACTAGATGGTAGTTTACCTTCATCATACTAATATCTATATGCATAGTTTTGTACACGAGTAGAGGTTCCTTATAGGTTCAAGAGTCTTTATTCCTCTATCTAGGGCATGACAAGCGAGTTTTCTGATGATTTTCTCAAACATGTGAATGGAGTGCCTTTCTAGCAAATGTGAACCAAAGACACCAAGTTTCTACACACCTATAAGAGTTAGAGAAAATCATGTAGAATAAAGTCATGGAGAGCAAGAAGTTTTACCATAATGGTGCCAAGTCTAGATGGATTTAGTTTTGATTTGTCTGCAGAGTAAACTACTACATCTATATTGTCACTGGATTCTCAAGGAAATATCTTTGAAAGGTTATGTGGTACGTTTCTTGTAAATCAAGGAAACATGCATTTTTCCATGAATAAAGTGAAGCATTAAACAAGTCTTTAGTTACTCCAATATTGCAATGTGACAATACAATGACTAGATTCAGGTGCTTTACCTTTCCCTAGGTTTGATCATTTCTTTCTCTTAATTTATTTCTTGTCTGTTTCTATCCTAAGAGAGATTGGATATGGAAGCATCATATCCATTTCCATTGCAACATACACAAGAAATATTAGGTATTCCTCCTTGGTAATGTTTTCCCCCATTGCTTTTATTATTATTCATTCTATGTCCTCTTGCACCACCTTTTTCTGTAGAAGAATACTATAGTTGATTCTTCTCTTTCTATGTAATGGAAATATCTTATTTAGAATATTTTGTCGTTGTATTCTCCCCAAAATATTTCTCTCTTTCTATAAACTTCTCTACAAGAGTCAAAGGAAATCTCCTTAAGTTCATCACTTTCCCTTAATGAATGTTGTAATCAAGCCATAGGCCTTCTTATTCTTTTTCTCCTATATGGAAAGCTCTTTGTTAGATGTGGGATTTTCTAGTAGATTCCCATTTTCTCCATCACATAATCCTTTCCACAATTCATTAAAAATTAGGGTAAGATTTATATTTTTGGACCATTCATGGTAGTTCTCTTTGCTAGTGAGAAGTACTCCAACTATGGAGATGAGTGAGTGCATTATGAAATTCTAAATTATGCTACAAATAGTAAAAAAACTAAGATATTGGAGATAAGCGAATGCATTATGAAATTATAAAATGTGCTCCAAAAAGTAGAAAAAATTAGTATATGTCTCTTACAAATAACATACTACCATACAACTTTCTCTCCAAAAATAATTAAAAATAAATCACAATAACCCAAAATCCCCCAACAACACTCCTTACAAAACAAAAGGGATGGCTATTTTATATTTCCAAATAAAATTGTGTGGCCATACACGAAAAACACTCCTTACAAAACAAAAGGGATGGCTATTTTATATTTCCAAAGAAACTGGTGTGGCCATACCCCAATAACACTCCTTACAAAACAAAAGGGATTATTTCTCACTCAGATGAGATGGGGATGATACAAATACTGGTACTGGGCTAAGACGAAGGCTTTCACTAAATACACGAAGAAGTATGATCCAGAGGAGGGTAAGAAGGAGATCCAAGTGGAGTTCGAGAAAATGAAGAAGTATGCAACCATCATTAGGGATCTTGCTCACACCCAGATTAAGAAGATGAAATGATTGAAACAGAACAAGGCCCACCTGATGGAAATACAAGTTAATGGGGGAACAATTTCCCATAAAGTAGAGTATGTGTATAACTTCTTTGAGAAACAAGTTCCTATTGATACTCTTTTCCAAAAATATGAAATGGTTGATGCTATTGTGTCACAAAGGGTAAGGGTTATGAAGGTGTCGTAACCAAATGGGGTGTTATAAGACTTCCTCGAAAAGATCACTGGGGTTTGCATAAGGTAGCTTGTATTGGTGCTTGGCATCCATCTAGGGTTTCCTCTAATGTTGCTAGGTTTGGTCAGAATGGTTACCATCATCATACTAAGACGGTATGTTAATGGGTGAAAATTTTATCTTGGTAAGAATATAATTTCTTATTTTCTTTTATATCTACAACAAATAACATGTTCAATGTTTAAGCATGTTTTCATTTGCTCCATAGTTGTCACACTATAACATCATTTTTTTTTTATACAAAGCATGTAGGTTAGGTTGACTATGATGTTTTGGTTCATTATTATGTCTTGTTTGCAGATTTAGTATATCCAATAGATATGAAACAAAATCACGTAATGGATTTGTTTCATATCTATTCCTTAATGCAAATCTACACTACTAAATTAAAAATTTTAACCTGCTATAAGATGTGAGAAGGCCAGAAAAAATTTCCATGGTTTTTTTCCATGATGTTCATAACGAATATGTGTGTCTTTACCTTATAAATGAGTACATAGTTGGCTTATTGTGGTTTTGAAATGCAATGTAGGAACTTGCAAAATATCCCATACCTGGATGTCTCAGATCCCCACTCTCTCATCCCTGTATGATACAGGTTTCCATAGACATAACTTAATTTCATGATATGGAAATCAGTGTATTAGGTTGCTTTCTTCAGAGCACCCCTTCTCTAGAGATGATGGAAATTCATTTAACTAATGACTTGGATTATGATGATCCATAGTATGTAAATTTTTTGGAAGAAGTGATGTATTTGAATAGAGTTTCAAAGCAAGCAATGATATTGGTATGAGAATATTCCTTTTAAATATAGGCTTCAAAATCTTTAAGTTGTTGACCAGTAAAAAGACTTCTTGGCTTCATTTTATTTTATTTTGTTATTTATGGAATGGTATGGCCAACATAGGTTGTATGTGGATACAAGGATGAATTGTACTGTGGATACAAGGATGTCGACACTAGTTGAATGACATGCTTTGTCTTGGGAAACATCGAGTATGGAAGCGGATAGAAGTCTCATTAAGTGGGTATGTGACATTTTACCCCATTTTTCATTTTGTCTATCATTCATTGTTTGCGCTAATTTTGATAACCAATTTTAATTATTTATCTTTTGGTCACTTTATATCATTAACATTCCATGTTTACAAGGTCTAGTAAAATTTTGATTGCTTTAGATGAGCACATGAATGTATGGCGACATGAAGTGATAGAAGAACTGATTAACAATGCATGAAAAACATGAATGAAATATTTAGTGAGAATATTAACATGCATGTGGGTGAGGCAATTCGTCGGCTGGGCGAACGTTTGTGAAAAACAATTTCATGCATCCAACAACAGTGAGATAGTAACGAAAAATAAAACAGAGCTAGGACAAGCTAGTATACATTTAAATGACAAGAAGAGGTCAAGGAAATCAAGAAAATAGTACTCATACAAGTGAAGACACAAAAAGTGACAGAAATGCAACACAAGGCATGGGAAGTGGGCTTACCCCAAGACAGTTGAGTTGAATATGTTGACTACTCCTAGATGTGATGTGGGATGTTAGAGATGCAAGGTTGATGTGAGGAATGAGCTCAGCAGTGTCCAGTTGATGAGTTTGATAACATTGAGGTTGTGACACGCAAGCCGCAAATCTATGGGAAGCGACATTTGGTGGGAGGTTTTTGAATTTCTCCTTGCACGTAACCTCCAACTGCGAAACATAGATCCTTGAGACAAGGGATGCCTTCACATGCTGACTTGGGAGAAGAAACCTATGTATGCAAGTCTATTTTACTCAGACCTGGAGGGAACTAGTCAACTCCTTTTCACATGCAAGATACTACTCAACTACTGGAGAAAAATGTGCATTTCTGGCTAGGAGCTAGGCTAGCTGCCTAGGGGGTGTGCACAATTTCTGGGTTGAGTAGTTGACTGATGCCTAGATTTGTGCAAATCCTGGGTTGAACAACCTTTTGATGGAAAGAATTGTGCATATCCTGTTGGGAGGGTTAGCTGGCATGATTGCACAATCCTGGAGCCTAACAGGCTATCAAAGGAAATTGTGCAATTCCTAGAGGGAAGGCCTGTTGCCCTCCAGAAATGTGAAAATTTCACTGGGAAGCTATTCAACCTATAGCTAGACCAAGTTTGGGTAAGAAACTTATGAGGGGAATGGATCGAATGTGATCGACAGGTTGCCTTTGTGTGAGGAAAACACTGAAGCTTAAGTACTTGAGGAAGAAAGACAAAGTTTTGTGTAAAGTTGGTAGGGGAGGCTCCAAAATAGGCTATGGAAAAATTTTGGAGGGTGGTTGTAGTCGCTACAACACACACCTAGGAAAACCCATGCCATAACAACAAGAGAACCAAATGCACAAATGCATGTACCGTGCATTCTCAAACCAACTAGGAAATTAAGCATGCCACCCGTTACTTGCAATTATTTTTGTTGAAGCTGCTTGATCCAACTTTTCTTTTCTTTTTTTCTTTCCTCCTATTGGTTCTCTTATCCCTCTAAAACCAATTCCAAAGTTAAACTAACAAAAAAATCAAGTGACAAAATCCATGAATTGATCCTCAAAATCCTTTTTATCATTGAGGCCTCTATTTTCTTCATTTTCCTTCAATTTTCCTCTCATGCAAATTTGTGACCCTTCATCTCCATTTTCTCCTTTTCCCCTTTATTCTCATTAACAAAATACCAATTAATGCCTCTTTTCCTTTCCTAATCCTTTATCAATATCTTTGCCAATTTCCTTAGCCACTAATAAATTGAAATGAACACCCACTAGGATGTTTTGACCAACATTCAACTTGGGATAACTGTCCCATGACCTTGGTCTTATTTTTCCTTTATTAACTTTATTACATGAAAGTTTAATCAGAGGTTGTTAGAAACATGGGCCATTTTTATTTTATATTTACAGGGTTATTTTATTTATATTTTTGTATTTTATTTTGAGCTAGTTAAAATGTTTACATTACAATAATATTTTATTTTATTTTATTTATTTTTATGTAATTTTACTTAGTCCAAATGTTAAACATTACATTACAACATCTCTACCACATTGAGCTAGAAAGCATCTCTCAACTAAATGAGGAAAATTTACATAAGTCAACTATTTTTTCAATGGGATAATTGAAGATAATACTAGTGGATTCATTATACACCTTCCTTATCATCATACTTACATAGAAGTAGGGTTTAGGTACCCTTGTGTTTATATCAAGAAATGACGCTAAGGTTGTAATGTACCGAGTACCCTCTCTCAATTTATGATGATATGGGGTATTTCTTGAAAATAAAAATAAAAAATCCATTTCTCTTCTTTTTAACAATAGTAACCATGGACTGATACCATACCTTATCAATACCATATGTCCCATTGATATGACATTTTCTTTAATTAAACGATTTCCAATAAATTAATTAAAAGAGCATAACTAGTTTAAGATAAATCTTAATTCTTGATTTGTGAATACTATTATGAATATTTTAGTATATTTCATGGAGATAAAATCTTTACTATTCATCTAATAGTTACTAAAAATTAAATTAAAATTATAAAATATATATCAATGTTTTTTGAGAAGATTTTTCGGTGTAAATCACATTCAAATGCATTTGTCAATGTGTTTCTAACCAACTAGTTTAATTCATCATCAGGACAAGTTGAAGATTCAGATCCAGATTGCATGTTAAATAGACAAAGCAGAACATCCAACGACTATATTTGACCAGACAACGGTTATATTGAAGTGGTCAGACTGACTAACCACTATATTTGATTGGGAAATAGCTAACTGGACTAGACCAAGAGATATGAACACGAGAACATAATTGGTTAAATAGTTAGTTAGTTAAATGTCTATTACCATATTTAAATATAAATTAACTAATAGGAATTAATTAGTTATTGAAAGGACCTATATTTAACTAATATAAATAAATATTTAGTTAGTTAGTTGGTTTAATATCAAATATAAACTAGGTAATGTATTTATTCAATATGAACCAAAACTATTAATATTAAATATATATATATATATATATATATATATTATATATATATTATAATAATGTTATATAATTAAAGTTACATAATTAAATAATTAGTAAACTAATAATAAGTTAGTTTTACTTATATTAAATTAACAAGGGGCTAATATTAAATTTACATATAATTAAATATTTAATGGAAAGTTAGTTTAATATCTATATAAATAAGGTAACGTATTCAATTAATATTAAAAGAGTTGACATTGAATTTATATAAGAGCTATATAATTAAACATTTAATATTATATTAAAATCATATAATTAAACGTTTAATTAATTAATTGTAAGTTAGTATTGTTATAGTTATTACCATAACAACTAAATGTTGTTAAATCTATTAATCGGTCTTATTAATAAACCTATTAAAATAAAAATAAACTTATGCCTTATCTAATTAGATATATTAATAAAATATAATAAGAATATTTCTTAAAAGGATAACTCAATAAGTTAGTGGAATAAGGGACCAATGATAAAAATTAATTAAATCAATGGGGAGAAAGTAAGGAGTTTGTTTTAAAGTAGGTTAGTTAATAGTTCTCATCTTAAAAAACCTTCATCAATAATTAGGTAAATAAAGTTTTTATAAAAAGATATTTATTACTTAAGAAAACAATAAAGTTTATAATATTAATCGAGAGGGAGGGAAAGAGAATAGGCCAATAAAAACATAAAATCAAAGGGACCATAAAAAAGGAAATATCAATGATCCAGAAAACGAGAGGGAAGAACACCAAAAGGAGTAGGGTAGAGGAAATGACTAGGAAGAGAGGGAAGGGATCTAACAACCACTAGTTTTCTAGCCGTCATCTCTATTGAGATTGTTTGGCCTTTTTTCAATCTCAATGGCTTCCCTAAATTTCTGGTGATGAAACTGAGGAACCCTAGCAATAATAGGAGCCTCCTCAATACATATGTGATGCTTTGTCTTTTCAACATGCTCTGCTAAGGTGGAAGACTGAGTACTCCCATGTTTTAAGTCAGGTGAGTGCTCAATAATCCTCTAACGATCAGTCTCACCAATGTAGGGATTCCCACAGGAATAGGGAATAACATAGACACCTTTCATGTCCTTGGGGTTGACCGGGTCCTTTACCGATAGGAGCTATGGATTGCTAAGGTGGAAGACCGAGTACTCCCATGTTTTAAGTCAGCTGAGTGCTCAATAATCCTTTGATTAATAGAACGATCAGTCTCGCCAATGTAGGGGGTCCCACAGGAATAGGGAATAACATAGACACCTTTCATGTCCTTGGGGTCGACCGGGTCCTTTAACGACGGGAGCTACGGATTGTGTTAATGGATCTAAAGGTGGAGGGAACATTATGCTTCTTAAGAATCCTTGCAACCTTATTAGTAGTCTCTTGGATGAAAGAGAGATGAACCCCTGAGATTCGATCTTTAGGGTTTTTCTTGACTAATAAATTCTTGTTGGCTTTAAGGAAAGCTTTCTTACTAGGGTGCCTACTATAACCATTATTAACAAAGACATTAAGGAGGTGATTCTCCACACACGAGTGACAAGTGTATTGAGAACGCCCAACTTTTGAGCCATGAAATGATGGGAGGTGGCATGAAGATACTTCTCAGTGTGGGATAATTAACCAGAAGCTAGATTCCCGCCCTCTACTCTTGATTTCCTTGGATTCTTCTTGATGTCTTACTTTTATTTTTTGTTTATGTATTCTTATTCTTTCTCCATTCTTTTCTTTCCCCTTTTTGGTAATCTTCCTAATAATTTTTTTTGTTTAATTATATTTAACTAATTTTAGTTTTTAAATTTTTTATTATTCTTATTATCATTATTTATAACATATCTCTATCCTCTTTTTTTAATATTTTTAATTATTTATTACATTTCTCTCATTGATATTGTAAATAAATTATATTTTAATAAATGAATATTATTTTATTAAATAAATTAATATATTATCCAATTAACTAATTCTTAATTCATAATAACCTTCACTCAATGGCTAGTTCATAACGATTATGTCCAAGCTAGGATACATCTCTGCTATTTAAACAATTGGGAAAATTGGTTTTTCACCATTGTCCTGGGAATGAACCACATTAGTTGGTTCAAAACAACTATCTCGAGGCCAAGATGTATTTATGCTATTTAAACAATTTGGAAGATTGGTTTTTTCACCATTGTCCTCAGGAACCACATTAATTGGTTCCAAATGTCGACAAAAATTCAATAATGTGATTATTATTGATAGATATTTAATTTCTGATAAGTATAAAAATACTTGTTCATTATATATTAAAATTAAATAAATATAACTTATTTTAAACTATTACTAGTAATTATAAAAAAATGTATAGTTTATATATATATATATATATATATATATATTATATATATGTTAAAACATAATGTACAAATATTCTTAACTATCTCGATTCACTTTTTATTTTAGATCTGAATTTTTAACTTCTAAATATTTTTTTAACAATACTATGAACCAAACCATAGCTTGTCAATACCACATGTCTAATATTAACTTTTTGATATGGCATTTTCTTTTAATTTAATTTATTTATTTTTAAACCTTGTGATATGGCATTTTTTTGATATGGCATTTTCTTTTAATTAATTAATTTCAAATAAATTAACTAAAAAAATATAATTAGCTTAAAATAAATCTTAATTTTTTATTCTATCGATGTAATAATAATTAGTATTATTATATTTAAGATTGTGGTCAAATTCCTTATAGCAAAATTATTCATATGCTTTTATATATATATATATATACTTACTCACTCAATTTCACCATTCATTTTAACCTGTTTAATGTTGTCGACCCTAAATATCGGGATTTTAGCTGATAAAATGAAAAGGAGCGTCTTAATAACTAGATACGCAATAGAAAGTGTATATATATATATTCCTAACATGAGATCCTCATAAAACCCAATCTCTCGGAAGCGTGGAGTCAGCTTAGGGACTTAATACGAACACAGATCATTTCATTGCTTCTGTAACTTCGTTTTGGCCGACGCGAGCTTTTCTGGCACTTGTTGCTTCGTTCTCAGGTACGTATATATCATGCAGAAAATGCATTTTAACAGAAAATACTACAAGCCCTTCATTGATTTCAAATATTGATCTCTGTTTTTTCTATTTTAAGTAGATAAGTTGAACGGGTGCCAATGTAGAATGTATTACCATTATTACTTTGCTTGCAGGCAGTCTGTTCGATTTATCCAAAGAGCTCTTTATCGATTGGTTTTGTATTAAAAGAATGCAAAATCCACAACCTGGCATGGCACAAGGTGTCAATTTGGTCCAGAATCCACAGCCTGGAATAGCACAAGGTGCCAATTTGGTGCAGAATCCACAGCCTGGCATGGCACAAGGTGTCAATTTGGTGCAGAATCCACAGCCTGGCTTGGCAGAAGGTGTCAATTTGGTGCAGAATCCACAGCCTGGCATGGCACAAGGTGTCAATTTAGTGCGGAATCCACAGCCTGGCATTGCACACGGTGTCAATTTAGTGCAGAATCCACAGCCCGGCAATGGACACCGTATCAATTTAGTGCAGAATCCACAGCCCGGCAATGGACACCATGTCAATTTAGTGCAGAATCCACAGCCCGGCATGGCACAAGGTGTCTTTTTTTTGCAGAATCCACAGCCCCGCATTGCACGTGGTGTCAATTTAGTACAGAATCCACAGCCCCGCATGGCACAGGGTGTCAATTTAGTGCAGAATCCACGGCCTGTGATGCCACATGGCGTCAATTTGAACCCAAATCTGCAAAATCAACAGCCTGGCATAGCACAAGGAGTCAATTTGGTACAGAATCCACAGGCTGGCATAGCACCAGGTGTCAATTTGGTGCAGAATCCACAGCCTGGCATGGCACATGGTGTCAATTCTAAACCAAATCAGACCTTGTGCGGACTCTGTAATTTTGTGCTAGGGCATAATTCTGCGTGTGCTGATTGTTATAATCATACGTTGACTCGTTCCAACGAGTTGAAACGAGAGATTGAAGACCAGCGAACGAAAAATTCATGTGAGTTGGAAGCTCTTGAAAAAACGAAGGAAGAGGTTGAATTTTTGAGAAAGTGGGATTTCACTTCCGGTGAAGCATCCTCGACTACTGATGTTACCATAGTTTGCAATCTTGATGGAACTTTGTTTCACGCACATTCTTTCATTCTGGTGAGTTTGTTTGTTTTTTAAGAAAAAATAATAATTTATTTAATTGATTTATCACGTATTTTTTTATTTAAAAAAAGGCATAATTTTACAACGCCATGCCATCAATTACCCTATATAGATATTGATGATTATTATATTGCGTTCTTTGTGCAGGCGAGTAAGTCGGACGTATTTCGTGCAATGCTGGAAGGAAATGAAAGAAAAGAAGTGCACATTGATGGGTTTCCAGGAAATATTGTGAAAGCATTTGTGAAGTTTTTGTACACTGGGGAGCTTAGTAGGGAAGATAGGCGTGAAGATAGCGATAAGGAACTTGTTAAGGTGGCCCATTTCTACGGAGTAAAACATCTGACGAAGAGGTTAGATGAGAAAATGTCAAAGGCCCTTGTGGTAGGAAGAAATTCCATTATCGAAGCCGTAAAGCTGGCATACTTACATGGGTTGAAGAAAACTAAGCAGAGGGTGCATCGTATTATGGCTGGGGCTGATCCAAGTAATGAATTATTTAATAGGGCTCTGAAAGAATTATACGAGGTGAATACAGCAATAGCTCATCAGTTTTCTGTAGATATCATCAACCAATTCTAATGGCGCTCATGCAATTTGATTTTATATTAGTACATTTTTTTGTTATAATAAACTTGATGACTTTGAATACGAAATATTTGGATTGAAAGAGTTGTAATTCTCTTCAATAAATTTTTTTTAAGGGTATAAAAAATTAAATTTAGTAGTGGAAAGGATATTTGTGAGCTTCACTTAGTAATAGAAAGAATATTTGTACTTTGTTCTATCTTCAAATTCATCTCTTTTTTTGAATGTGAGCTTGAAATTTTGTTCCATTGGAGTAGTTAGTGGAGTGAGCTTTAAATTTTGTTTCATTTGAGTAGTTAAAAGATTGCACTCAGTCATGCCAATTCTTTTTTAAAAATCTCCAATTTAATTATTTTAAGAGAAAAATAGAAACTTCAGACATTGTACTTCAATAACCAAATAGTAGTCAACATATCCCAAACATGTCTTCTCAAAATCTTTCCTCAATTATTTCTTTATAGATGAAATGTAATTTTCATTGTTCCCTGTCATTAAAAAATCGTTTACATACACCACAAGACAATTTTCTTAAAAAATTGAGTTGTAGTATCAATATCATCGTATTTGAAATTTAGTTTCAAAAGATGTTTAGTTAATTTCTCATACCAAGCTTGTGGTGCTTGCTTGAGACCATAAAAGGATTTGATAAGTTTGCATAATTTGTTTGTTGTCCCTTTCAAAACAAATCATTCTAGAAAGGATATTTCTGATCTCCAACATTTGTGTGTAGCTAAGGCCCATTGGAGCATAAAACCCATGATTTCTTAAGCCAATGGTTTCCAAAATACACCTCTACTAAACAAAACCCTATTGTTGGAAAATTAACTATAGTATATTAGGGTTTGATTCTCCTTTCTTCATAATTACTTGTCAGTGTGTTGGCTTCTTTTAATTCTTTATTATCTTATCTTTCATCAAGTAATTACCATATTATGTGTGTATGAAGATCACAAAACAATAGACACAAGATATAGGCACATCCCAAGAAAAAACGCCCTTTTCGACCTCCTGGCAAAAGACTTTGCACTTCTGCAGCTCTTCTTGATATATCAAACTTGCTTGAGAATGAATCTCTCAGATGACTTCGACTTCCTTGTAAATATAGGATTCTTGTGGGCCGAATGAGGGTCCTTAGGCCGACATGATGTGGAGGGTACATAATTCATATTTTACTTGTGGAGTGTTGGGAGGGGAATGTCCCTTTCTATAACTCAATGTTAGGATTTTAAGGAAATTGATGGTTTTCCCATTTGAGTCTTAGTTTGAATTTTATGACCAATTGCATCAAGATTATACTAATTCCATTGCATGAGACTTTTTAAAAGCCTCTAAATTTCTTTAAGGTATTGAGGATTGGCCAGTCCCTCATTGCTTTGATTTTGTTTGGATCCACCTTGATACCCTCGTGTTACACAATATCACCCAAATATGTTACTTCTTGAACCCTAAAGCCACACATGGAAGGAAGTACATGTATTTGTGTACATGCTCTTCATAGGACTTGTTGTTTATTAGTACGTTATCAAAAAATACTAAAACAGATTTTCTAAGGAAGGGTTTGAAAATAGAATTCATCAAAATTTAAAATGTTGAAGGTGCATTTGTATGTCCAAATGGTATATCCAAAAAATCAATGAACTTCATGTGTTCCAAATGGGAATATATTCCAACATCTGTTCACCTTCTCATTTTCATATTTGTAACTTTTTTATATTTACAAAGTTTTCCCAATCTATTAGGATTAGCTGTCAACATTCCCCCCTTTAATATGAAGGGAAGTTGGTGAGTCCAAGCATTATTGTGAATTTCTAAAACGTTTTTCTTCCAAGTGCTTTAGTGAATATGTCTACAATTTGCTCATTTGTGGAACAATAGCATAGGTGAATAACCTTGGCCTCAATATGATGTTGAATTAAATGATACTTTGCATTGATATGCATAGTTTGATCATGGAAATTTGGATTCATAACCAATTTTATTGTAGAAGTATTGCCAATCAAAAAAGGAATTTAATGCACTTTTTTATCCTGTAAAGTTTCAAGAATTTTTTTTCCACACAATTTCTTTCATTGCTTCTGTAGTTTCCACATATTCTACCTTTGTTGTGGAATCTGCTGGAACTAATTTTTTTTGCGACCTATAAGAGACAGGTCCTGATCCAAGAATCATAATCTTCTATCAAAGTGTCCAATCAAGATGAAGTCATTAACCTATTTATACTTGATTCCAAAGTCTTGAGCTCCCTTCAACTACCTTAGAACTATTTTTGCAGTAGACCAATGACCCTCATAAGCTTTTTGCATAAACCTAGAGAGGATTCTAACAACAAATGAAATGTTTGGTTTGGTAATAGTGAGGTAGTTAAGACTTCCTATGAGTTGTCTGTACTTTGTTGCATTCTTTTAATGCGAGCTTTAAATTTTGTTCCATTGGAGTGGTTAGAGGATTGCACTCAACCATGCCAAATTTGTTTAAAAAATTTCCAATTTACTTCTTTTGAGAGAGGAATATAAACTTCAGATGTTGGACTTCAATAACCAAATAGTAGTGAACATATCCCAAATGTGTCTTCTCAAAACATTTCCTCAATTATTTCCCTATGGAGGCAATGTAATTTTCATTGTTCCCTTTCATTAAAAAATCATTTACGTACACCACAACAAATACAATATTTTTTCCAACTTTCTTAATAAATTGACTTGCATCATCAAGATCATAGTGTTTGAAATTTAGTTTTAATAGATGCTTAGTCAATTTCTCATACCAATATTGTGGTGCTTGCTTGAGGTCATAAAAGGATTTGATAATATTGCATACTTTGTGTTGTTGTCCTTTTCAAAACAAATCCTTTTAGTTGAGAAATAAAAACATTCTCTTACAAATATCCATTCAATAAAGTAGTTTTTACATCCATTTTATGAAATTTCAATCCACTTTGAGTTGCCAAGGCAAAGAGAGTCTCGGTGGAAGCCTATTTTTCTATGGGGTCAAACGTCTCCTCAAAATCAACCCCTTATGTGCAAAATATTTTCCCATGAGCCTTGATTTATGCTTGTCAAGTGAGCCATTATTTTTATACTTGTTCATGAATATCGACTTGTAGTCAATAGGATTGGTTACAAATGGAGTGTCCACCAGCTTCCAAGTTCAATTCTTTATCAGAGCATCATTTTATTTATGCATTGATTCTTTCCATTCATCATGAGAAGTAGCTTCTTTAAAGGAAGCTGATTTAAAATATGTAGAAAAATTAATTCACAATCAAAAGAAACATCCATATCAATAGTTGATTTAGAATTGTCTACAACACCTACATTATATTTAGTAGATATTTTTGTTCCTATCTTTCTAACCTCATCAAGATGAACAATATCAAGTGTCTTGGAGAGGCATTTTGGAGCACCTTTCTAATATTGCCCATCATGTTTTATTGATTATGATGGGGTTGAATCAAGATTTCGCCTCCCAATTCTCTTAATCACATCACTCAAAGTGTCTTCTTGATCAGTGGATGGAGATTCATGAGGGAGAGAGAGTGTTTCAAAAGGAGATTCCATAGATTGATCCAAGATAGGGATACCCCCTTCAAGATATGGTATCTCATTATCGAATTCCTAAAAGGATTTTTCATTCCCAAATCAGTCGAAGCGAACAAGCTACTGATCAACAACATTGTCGATCTTGGAAGATTGAAGAAATGTTACATCTACAAAATATACAATTATTATTTAATTCATTGTAGAGATGATATGCTTTGGAGGTACTCAAGTACCCCAGGAAGATAATTTTTTTACTCCTTGTACCAAGTTTCTTTCTTTGTTCCTTAAGTATCAAGGCATAATAGGTGGAACCAAAAAACTTGAGATGCCTCACCAAAGGAATGTGGCCTTACCACATTTCATATGTAGTGTTGTTTATGAGAGCATGAGATGGACATCTTTTTTTAATAAAAATTCCACATAAAATCGCATCATCCCAAAACCATCATTGAACGTACCATATTTAAAATTGTCTTATTCATTCTTTTGGCTACATCATTTTGTTAAGGATTATAAGGCATATTTGTTTGATTTTGGATCTCATTGTTACACAATATTTTGTCACACCTCTTGTTCACTTGTTGTTCCATATCCCAAAGTGCCAAAACATTGAAAACTTTGAAACATATCCATCATGATATATAGACCAAAACCCCCCTGAATAATCAAAGGAAAACTGCCCTAAGTCAATTCTGACGAAGGTTAACTAGAAACCTAATTTTTAGGGCCAATGAATTTTGCTACACTGCCTTCCCGTGTTGATGGAAGGCTTCACTTTTCTACCCTAGATCTACCAATGGAGGTTTTGATATGAAAACTCGTGTTGAACCTCTTCTGGGAGGTTTTACCAAACTAGAGGAGAAGCTTCGTGCACTAGAACCTTAGAGAATGACGAGATGGATATTGGTTGTTGTTGATATGGTCAATCTCTCCCATTTGGACCTATTGATATTATCATTCTGGGATTTCCCCTTGAGATGTGGACCTTCCTCCCTCTTTTGTGAATCCCTAACTCCCTCTCCCTTCCTATAAATCAAATCCCTTCCATCGTCGAATGATTGGTCATTGATTGATGCATTCCTATACTAAGATTATGCTTACATGATGTCCATATTAACTTGGAGAAGGAGTGCTTGAAGAGTGTTTTCTTGGACTTGGACATCCACTAAAAGGAGATCTCCAACATTAAGGCATAGGTTGTATTCTTCCTTTTCTAGCTCATTCATAAATACATCGCATGTTCAAATTCCATAATTATGTAAATATTTATGCTTTTAGCTTAATAATCCTTGATCTATTAAGTAGTTTATGTTTGATGTATGCCATATATGCTCTTGTATCTTGCATATCTCTTTGATATTTATTGCAGGTACTTTGACGTGGAGAACAAGTAAGAAGCGATCCTAGGAGAAAACGAATCAAAGTCATCTTAAAAGGAGTAAACGATTAACATCAAAGCATGGTAAGTTTATTCTTCTCTTTGAATTTGTTAAACATAATCTAGGAAAGTGTATGTTAGTTTGTTGAGTTTGTTTTTAGACCCACTAATTGAGCTAGAGGGATCGTCTTTGCCTGTAGAGGGGATTTATATTCACAACAAAACGGTGACTCCCTTGGAAAAGCTATAACCTCTTGAATCTCTTTTCTCATACGATACCTTGATCAGTTTGACTGACCATCGAGTTCTCAGTTAGTTTGAGTCTGTATAGGTCTTCCCAATCACTGATTGTTACCTTAGAGTGCTAAGTCTGGAGTGTTTGTGGAAATCTATCGTAGTTATTGCCTTATTCCTTGCCCAATGCACTTTTCTCTTTGATTGTCATTCTTCCAACGTGCTTTCCATTAAAATAGTCACGTTGATTCCCTGTTCAACGCCAGTTTGGCCTTGACAGCCTCACTAATCTCGAATATTACCAAAAATTCAGGATTTCCTTGTCAAAATCTAGTGTGTATGAGCCCCTAAGGTCTTTGCTTGTCCAGTATGATTAGATTTACTGATGTTTTGTCTGATTGTCTAATTTGATTAGAAAATTCTTGTCTTTTCGAGCTTTCAATTGTTTGAGTGAAATTGGATTGGTTTTAGGGTTTATAGGTCATTTCATTGTCACTTGCCACTTGTAAGTGTCACTGACTTAGTGGTTTGTTGATTAATTAGACATGGCTATCTGTTGAAATCATTCAAAGCATTAGTTTACATTAATTTCGATTTGTATTTTGCAAAGTTGATTTCAAATTGTGTTAGGTCATCTTGCATTTGGAATTCATCTTTGTAATTTATCAAGCATAGATTACATTGCTTGGTTTGCAAACTGAAAAGAGTACATTTGTTTATTTATTCAAAAGAGAAATGTGAAAGACATTTTCATTTAGTGATTTTGGATTTGATTTGGTGTTTCTTTGATTGGTGCATCATTTGCATTAGGAGCATTTAAATCAAAAATTTCATTTTTACCTTACTTGAAGCTTAATTGCATTAGAGCATCTAAAATCAAAGAGAACATCATCTAGATAAAGTGCATCTTAGTGAAGTGAAAGTCCTTTTTTATTTCGATAGATTGCATGTTGGATAGTGAAAGTGAAGTTTAGTCTTTTGATTTTTTATATTTCATTTGGAAGGAAGAGTTAGTGGAAGCATGTTCTTTGATGCATTCTCTTGTTTCCTACATTGATTGATTTAACTCTCTTCCCTTGCTAGTATAGCATTCATCGAAGTGAAAAGTTTTCTTTTCTCATATAGTTTCATTTTAGGATTCAGGTGACATCGTTTGAGCCCAAAATTGAAACATGATTCAAGAATAACACTAAAATTTACTAAATTAATCTAAGGGTCATTTGGAACTTAATGTAAACGTTTAGAGGTCTAGGCTAGAGACGTTTCCTGACATCTATAAACTTAGTATTTGTCATTAACTGCCAACATTATATCCTAGGGATGAAATCTTGTTCCAATACGAAAGTATTTGAAGGTTCTCAAGTGCTCTCGAATATATTGGAGGCACTCAAGTATGGAAAGTATATGGGAACACTCTCACCAACTATTATGCATAAGAAAATGCTAACACAAACTTGTGCTCCCCATACCGTCACGTATATATTGGGAGACTCCACTAGGTTGATATCCTGTACCCACAGGTAATAGAGTCAGCTGCCTTGTATACATGATACACCAAACACAACATTTGGGGAGATAAGTTGCCATATGTTAAGTTCTTAGTTTCAGCTAAGGTGTATAATGTGGTTCACATATACTTGCTAAACCCTCTTGCCTAGTACACCCTTTTTGAATTATTTCTTGTTTTTAAGTTCTAAAATTTAACTTCCCATGATAACATGACTTACCTATGTAGTTATCCTTGGCCTCACATTTCCTGATTGATAGTAAATTTTAATTGTAAGCTCAAATCAACCGCCCCAATTCTTTTTTAGAGAAGGTCATCGTGGCTAAATCACTGGGTTCGACTTACACATCCCCTTGATCATCTGACACTAAGGGTCATCAGAAGGAGTCCATCTTGAGATTTCATAGTCATTTGAAGCCCAAGGTATTGAACATGGAATTATCATGAGCATTCAACCCCTTGCTTCTCATCCTCTACCTCTAGACTCATTGTCTCAAGAATCTGACCGAGAAATTCCTGAGGCTCCACAGAGGTATTCATTATTTCCTCTGAATCCACTTTTTGATCCATTGGTAATATCTCCTCAATAACTATGCAATCCGTACGATAATCCCAATGTACATTTGGAGCTTTCTCCATGATCTTCGTAGATTCCCCCTCACCAACTGTTTCCACCCATGGCATCAGAAGGTGAGTTTCCAACCTTTCCTCGAGATCCTCCTCTAGAAGTCTCATCCACTCACACTCTTGGTTTTGGTGATGATATTGAATATAATTTTCCACCTGAATGTAGGTTTTAACCCCATACAAAAATTACCTGCATATGAATTCTAAAACAAAAAAAATAAACAATGTGAGAGCATAACACATAAAACACATATACACAGATTTTCCCCTAGATCCCAAAACCGAGACTACCAACTTGATTTTTCATTATATTCCTTTCAATGGTACAATACATATTTATACATGTCGAATCATCCAATACCATGGACTGAAAAACATCGAGTCCAAAACCATGGACTGAAAACCATAGCGTCCAAAACCATGTGCGAGAAACATGCACAAAACCATAGGTAGGTCCACCCAACCTAATATAGGGTCCAAAAAACAAAATTTTCTTGGGTGTTGCCCTACACCCCATAGAGGGGGGGTTACTTTCACCCCTCAAAGCCCTTGTGACCCCCCTGCTACGCAATCGATGCAACGAAGGGGCGGCTTCACCCCCCTCTAACCCCCTAGTTAACTATGTGGGCTAGTCATGGAAAGAATATAACACAACCCAACATTGAAGGCTTTCCATACGTGGGATGTGTGCCACCTCCACCACTACCTGAAATCAGTGAAACTTTGTTTCCATTAGGTTACACCTCTTTGGCTCAATTGGTTCAGGTACTCCAATTTTGTCTTCACTTTATCACAATCCCATTTGGTCGTCAAGTGCCATGCCTATTTATGGTCCATTTGTTTCAAGCTTGGCCTCTCAAATTCCTGGACAAACTTCAATTTCTTCAGTTCTTGTACAACCAACAGTTACGATTATGACAATTAATGTCCCTATAGGTTCCTCAAGTCCTCCATTAAGTGGACAATATGTGCCACCACCTATCCCACCACATGTGGGAAAACCAATACCTCCTTCATATATACCTCTTGTTTCGTGTGGAACTTATGTGAATGGATCTCCAAGTCACACTATTAGAGTTAATCGAAATCTTGGTAGTGTACCTTATCCTAGTGGATCATCCATTCCATCTGGATCAAGTTAAATCCTGTATCAAAAATCTCTTCTGAACCAGATACCCTACCAACAACCGCACCCTTTGTATGGCTCACAACAACCACAAAATCCACCTCTTCATCAACAAGTAGGAACCCAAATGCAGCCTGGTTAAAGTCCCTCATTTGGGACATATGGTTAAGTTCAAACTGCAACCTATCAATACCAACTTGGAACTCAACAACTTCCACAAGAAAATTTCCAACAACAGTAGCCTTATCTGCAACAAGGACCTTATGTGAAATAAGGGCTTTATCAATAGGCATTGTAGTAGCAAGTTCAACCCTTTCATCAACCAAACCAACCCTTCTACCAACAAGGCCAACCCTTATGGCAACAAGGTCAATCGTAGGGTCATCAATTATACCACAAGGGTTAACAGTTGTAACAACAACCTTATACTCCATACCTTTACAAGTTTTTTATCAACCTTATGGTTCTCAATGGCCTATGATGAGTCAATATCAACCTTACCCTTGTCAAAACTCACCTTTATGGTGGCAAAATCCACCTTTGTATGGTCAAAATACCTCTTAGTGGGAGCAATATCAAGCTCCTTATGGCCAAAATCACCACTTTGGGGGTAGAATCCATACCAACAATGTTTAAATCCACAAGTTGGGCCTTATCAAAGGCCTCCCATGCCTTTCAATCCACAATTTACATTTATAGCAACATTGGAATTATGGGATGTGTCAAGGCTCGCAAATGACCTAATACTCCATTCATTGCATTGGCCTCTATGTCCTACTAAGATTCCTAGCGATTGTCCGAAATTCGAAGGAAAGTTTGGAGAAGACCCCAGGCCCATGTTATGACTTACTATTGACGGTGTTCATCTAATTCTTGTGTGGATGATTTCATTCGTCTACATCTTTTCCAACAAACTTTGATGGGTGCCGCGTGAAAATGGAACATCAAGTTACCTCGAGATTCCTACTAAGACTTCAACTCTTTAGCAATGGTCTTCCTTAGTCACTTCCAATTACCAGTTCAATATGAAACTTGTACCCATCTACTTACATCCTTGAAACAAAATACTTCTCCCCACATCTCTGATCATATCCATGAATGGAGACATCAATGTCACCTTATTAAGTTTGATATACCTCATGAGATGTTAATTGAATTGTTTACCATGTCATTCGTTAATAAAATTTCCAAGGACATAACTATGGGTGGTTGAGTGACCAAAGATCAAGACATTGCTCATGAAAAATATTTAGATTTGGTATATTCCCAATTTGGCATGTTATATGATCTCTTGCCTAATGCTCCGAGACCATATACGAATCCTACATCTTCCATGCCTCTAGAGGTACAACCTGTTGATGGTATTATTGGATTAGTGGCTCAAACATCCATTAAATATTCTTCTTCTTCCTCGAAGCATAAATCCATTTCAACTACTGCATCCAATTCTCCTTCAAATTACTCTAAAATTCTTGGTAAAACCTCTAAGGTTAATTTCGTTCAGTTATATGATCTCTTTCTCGATGCTTTGAGACCGTCTATGGATCCTACATCTTCCAAAACTCTAGAGGTACCACCTGTTGATGGTATTATTGGGTCAGTGGCTCAAAATTCCAATAAAGCTTCTTTTGCTTCCTCGAAGCATAAATCCATTTCAAATACTGCATCCAATTCTCCTTCAAATCCCTCTCGAAATCATGGTAAAACCTCCAAGGTTAATTTCGTTCAGTCTACTATGAAAGACAAACCCCTAAAAGGTAAAAATAAGGGTAAAGGAAAATCCAAATCTACTGATGATGCATCTAAACATAAGCCCAAATATCCTTGCCTCATTTGTGAGGAATACCACTATACCAAGGATTGTCCTCGTTGTGTTGAAGTCAGTTATTTGTTGAAAGGCACCCAAGGGAGACCGATTGTACTAAAAGAACCTTTTCCATCAGAACAAACCAAATTGGTAAAATAATTGCAATCTTGTACATCTTCATGTTCTTAGGTGCATATGAGTGGAATGACAACTATTTCTGTTTCCACTCAGTTAAAAGACTATCTGACTCCTCCCAAACAGGTTGTGGAGAAAGAAGTTACCGATACACCTTCCACTTCTACTACACCCAGTTCTGGTCCTCTTCATATTTAGAGACCTAGTAATGACTCCATTATCTAACCACCTCCTAAGGGTTTCCTTTCTAAATCATCATACAGTTTGAATGCGCAAGGTGCCCAACATTAAAATATTGTCAAAGATTTAGGTCAAGTAACTTTGACAATGTTTGCCTTGGAAGTTCTCAAGAGTTGTCTGAAAGAATTACTATCATCTATAGGAGGAATTGGCTCTACTAATTTGAGTCTGATTAGCTTTGACCTAGAGAATCATGTTCCACGTCTTCCACATCAACTTTGTAGAAAATTTTCTACAAATCGGATAGCTCTAATATCATGTAGAAATTTCACCTGTAGAACAAACCGATATATGCAATGTCCTAAATCATAATACTTGTTCTACTTCAACAAAACATTAAGCAGAAGCATAATCGAATTCATGAGCAACATCAAGTAGAAACATGCATAACTGATCAAGAGAAATAATCACACATAACACAAGATATATCCAGGGGAAAGAACTAGCATAAAACCCCAACCATGTATTATCAATCAAGTGGAAATCCTCTTCAACATACAAAAAGAATCAGCGCAATAGCTATCCTTCTCTCTCTGTACTTTGATGATCTTCAATCAGAAGATGAAATTCATGGACTACCTAGGCCTCAATATATAGGCCATAAGTCCTCCAATCTCCTATAGTACATCCTTCTCCATGCAAGGAATACTTACTACAAATATCCAAGCATGTGATAGTACACTGTCCCACATTTGATCTCAACTAGGTCTTTGACAAAACTGACATGCAACAGTTATCCATGAGTGAATCCTCAGTTATCTAAAATAATAGTTGTCAGATGCATGCAAGCATTAACAAACTATATTTTATTATTTTAACAACTTGTTAAAATAATATAACTGGACTTGACTAGTTAGAACTAAGTTAATTGATTCTCTCATTATAGAACTAAACCTTATCTCCTTTAATCAAGGGATAAATTCGTAAATCAAGGGAGAAAATAATTTAATGATCTTACAAAGACTTCAAGTTTAATTTTTCACAATTAATTAACTCATGGAGATTAATTAATTAATATTTTAAACTACTATTAAGACCAAAATTATTTTTTCCTTATATAGATAGACTAGGGACTGGTATAAATAGGAAGGGACCCAAAAATGCTATTTTTAGAACTTTCTATTTTTAGCAGTTTCACCTCTCACCCAATGTGGCCAATGACCTCACTCGCCAAACTACTATTTTTAGTAGGTCTATTTTTAGCACATTCTAAATTTAGCATTTCTTGTTGCACATTTTTCAACAAACTTTCCTTTTTGATATAAGTCATTATAAATGGGAAGGTGATTCATCGAACTATGGTTGATGAGGGTGCTTCGACCTGCGTCATGTTTGTCTCATGTTAGAAAGCTATTGGCTCTTCCTCTCTCAACCAGTCTCATAATACCTTATAAGCCTTTGATGGTAGAGGATCTCGTCCATATGGTATTCTCACAAACTTGCCCATAACGTTGGAAGGGAAAAAATTTAGCTTAGAAGTAGAAGTCGTTGATGCCAATTTGAATTATACCCTTCTACTTGTTTGAAGTTAGACCCATGATAGGTTTTGCATGGTTTCTACCTTGTTTCATGTGTTTGTTTTCCTCATTAGGGGAAAATAGTCACCATTGACTAATTAGACTTTTTCTCTTCTAGCTCTTCAAATGGAAATGTGCCATATGTGGGAAATATTGACATACCTTATGAGAGTGTTGGGGCTGGTCTTTTTAAAGACTCTTCTCTTATGGGAAATTTTTCCCTCCCAGCTCCAAATGTCACTTCCATTAACATGATCTCCACTTCATATGATCCTTGGGTTATTATTTAGCCTAATCAAGTTGATTCTTTTGGCAATGTCATGCCACTCATCCCAGCAGAACAAGCCTACCAAGTTGTTTTGGCTTCAACGACCACTTCTGAAATTCATTCTAATCTTAATACGCATCTAGACATGTATTCAAAATCCCCTTGGATTAAATATTTGGATTCTCTAGATCCCTTGAACGGGATATTTCCCATTTACGAGAGTATCATTGAGGTTATGTCTATTGAGGAAACTCCCTAGAATGATGCCCTTCATTGTTCCTCATTTCTCCCGAGTCTTGGAGAGATTTCATCGTGTTTAGATACCTTTGTTTCCCATTCACCAACCCATCCAATTCAAAGGCCTAATTTGGTACATGAAGTTTTGTTTTGAGGGAAACACGAGGAACAATACTGCTACCTTTCTCATTGACATTTTGGTCCAACCTAAGATTGTCAAAATATTTCAACCAGGGATTCTTTTTCTCACAATGAACTTAAGGTTTTATTTCCATATTTTCTAAGATCTTCTCGGCGATTCTTTACTATTCGCCTATTATCACAATGGGGCATTCATCCTATGGCTCGTAACCCTCACTCCACTAGGGGGGATGGGGGAATTGTCATTTATGTGTGTAATTCTACTATTTGGCCAAGTCGATGCTTTCTCTTTGTTAATCGTTTACCCGAGTCTACAAATGGGGTCCATATGAAAAATTTTACGTGTTTCTTGTGTAAATACTCATGTACATTAGTGTCTTTTCATTACTGTGCAATGTGGTTTTGGTGTGTTAGTTTTCTTTTTCGAATGTTTTCCTCTGCTTTTCGTTACGTCGTTTTTGCAGATGATGCTTGTTGCAGTAGACAGAATATATCTTCCATTGCATGGGAAATTTGTGACCCTAATAGTGAGTTAGTGCATTTGCAAGGTATATGTTTCAATCATACAACTAATAACATTTCCGAATATAGTGCAGTCATCGAGATTTTGTCAGAAGCTATCGCTCTTGGCATTAGAGAGTTAATCGTCAAACTTGATTCATAACTCATTGTACTACAACTTAATGGAAAATATTTAGTTAGAAACCATCAAATTTTGAGAATTTATTTGAAAGTTTTTCCCTTGGAATGAGACTTTGATTTTATTACTTATCATCACATTCCAAGATGCATGCATACATTAACAGATGCATTAGCTAACTATGTGTTAGATAGACATTTGTGAAACATGTATCATAAAACATCACATAAAATATATAGTGAACATAAAAACATATATATATATATATATAGTGTTTACAAAATATTTTTCTACATCAAAATGAAAAAATTTGTGTTCTGAGACACATGGCTTCATAAGCCTACATAAGTGCAGAAAGTAAACTAGAGTTCGCTATTCACCCACATGGTGCTCATGATAGCACGAAATGGCCCTAATGACTTAGCCAAATAATCGACGCAGTCTGGAAGAAACCCCTACAATGTGTCTCTGATACCATAATGGAACCTCATCTATCGAGGCATACTATAGAATACCCCTAGTTAAAACTTCCAGGTTATGCTCTACCTCAACAATAGGATATGCTCCCTTCTCAATTTAGCATGCAACTTGTCTGGTTATCGAAGAAACCTCGAGAGGTTTCTCTGGTCCCACATATCCAAATCACCATAAGTTAAATCTAAGTACACATACAAAAAATAATAAAAACTTCAAAAACATTAAAAATAGCTTTTACTTTCATCGGTCCATTGTGCGCTTGGTGGAAGTGGAAGATATGGATCTCCCTAGAAATTGGTGCCTTCATATGCCCAATCATCGACCATAATTATCTACTAATGCAACCATCCAAAAAATGCCAAAGGGAATGTGTTATAACATCATTTACCACCTTTGTATACTTGATTTGCTGAGTCATGGCCTTGGGCATCCCTTTCCCTTCAGACTCGGTCCAAAATTTAAAAAAATGTTATTTTAAATTCCATATGCGACTTTTCCCCTGTAATAAGCACGTGCACACATGGGTTCAACTATACCCGACCCGCGTATATGATTTAAAATATGAAAAAAATATAAATTCCCTATTTTTTGTGCAGTGTTTATGGGTTACAGCAGAAGCCTACCTACAGGAGCCCGTGGCCTAACTATTTCTCAAGTGAAAAAAATGTCTTGAGGTCATATAAATACAGCTCATGGGGAAGGCCTAAAGGGAGAGAGAGATAGGATATTGATATTATATGCAAGTTATCTCTGATCAAGTCTGATCTTATCCCTGTGCCTCTTGCATTCCTAACTATAGGAAACTCCTGATTCCTCATTGTGATGTGCATCTCTTTTATATGGCATCCATGTGTATGCTTTTGAAAGAGGATTGTTGAGGCTTGGGTTGGACGAATCTAGAGGAAGGTTTCTCTTGCAAATGATTAGATCTTAATGCTTTAATTCATGTTTTAATCTAACTAATGTATGATTTCATGTTTTATACTTACATGCTTATATGATCTAACACTTATATCATGAACATTCTTTCTATTATTGTTGTCATATATGCTTTGCTTGAATGAGTTACAGGTTTTAGGGCATTGGAGGAAGCAGAGCATTTGGACCCTATAGGAGCGACCTCAAATGTAGGACCTTTGGGTAATACTTCTTCTTCCTACTTTAGTATTTTAAGTATATAGGCTTCTTGTTACATGGAATTTGCATCTACAAATAAACACATCTTCCCTAGGTGGGTGACTACACCTAGAACAACATAATGAAAGTAGTTTAACCTTTTCTTGTACAAGATAGATGAGATGGAGGAACTTACTTGTTGCCTTTTGCTTCCTAAATATCTTTTGAATCGCTCTCGTTGCTCCCACTTGAACTAAATCCACTCAAAAGGTACCTACATCAAGAGAAATAGAAACAAGAAACGAACAAAGCATACATGAACTGTCAACTATAAAACAATGGAATTGAATACATTGAAACACATAATGATCATAGATATGAACAATCATATGAGAAAAGGAATAAACTCTTTATTAATGTAGAAGGAAGAGTATCACCCAATACAGTTCAATTTTGTGCAACTCCTCTAGGTTCAGTTCAACCCTCACCACATCAAAAGCTCAACATTCCAACAGCATAACATTTCTTAACATAAACTCAATCCTCAAAAAAATAGAAGTTCCTTACAAACTTCAAATTCTAGCCCCCTGATCACTATGATGAGTGCTCAATTTATAGGAAATGTAAGTTGTTTTGTCATAAATGAGGGTATTGAATGGCCTTCCAAAATTGGAGTTAGTTTCCATGGACCAAGGGATGAGAGGATAGGAGGTTGATGGATCCTTAGCCTATCCAATTTAGAGCTCATAGGAGGGGATAAGAGATGGGAACCTTTTAAATTCATCTAGAACGAAGGAATATTCCCAGAACCCTATGTAAATTTTGCTTAGTCTCACCCAGCGTAGGCTAAAGAGGGACTAAGTGCACTACAATGCAGGCAACAGTGGGACTGCCTACTCTGCAATGCACTATCTCAAGGCTTGGGCTACACTTGTATCCTAAGGAGGCTTTTCAAGAGGGATTCAAGCCATGAAACTTTCATAGAAGGAGGCATTCAATGAGTTGACTTCTCTAGGGCATGTAACAACTAAATTAGGGTTTTATGATCCCTAAAAGTACTGATCTGAATGTTAGGAGTGATGTGCCCAAATAGACCTGTAATAGTTTCCCCCTAAAGTATGAAGTCAAAAACGACAATTTTGAGTGATATGCTTTATGATGTGATGGATTGGAATTGAAGCGGATGGTGACTTGCATTAATTACAATACGTAACATCGTGATATTTTGGATTTTTCATGAATAGCTGAGGGAAGGCATACCCATACTCAACATATAAACTTTCATTACATGTACATAGATAGTCGTCTACAGATATATACCCATGATGGGATGACCATCAGTGTAAAGCCATCGTATAGATGATTTATTAATTTCCTAAAATCGCAGCCTGGATGGATGAAACTAGATCCAGGGTCTTCTATCTCGTCCAATCATTTGCTCAAGTACAAGTCTAACTGTGTGAATATGTGATCTGAAGTTGAACATGGGAAGACATTGTTTGATTACCAGCCAATATGTAAGTCGTTAACAGACGCAAGAGAGATCACCGATAATGATAATGATTCTCAAGGTACTGCAGTACATTCTGCATGGTATGAATAGATGTTATGATGTCAAACACCATACAAAGTCTTTCAGTCGAAGGCTAGTGATGTCAACTTCTTGGATAATGTGTTGGTGTCGACAAGAAGTGACTCATCGCAAGAGGACCTTGATGTATCCCACATCAACGACATGAAATGAGTGTAATGATTTTGGAGATGGAATGTCATTGATGACACAAGGTTCAAGAACAATGGTCATGAAAATGAAGGTGCATGAGTATTGCGAAGGATGAGTTTTACTGAATGACTTCTCTTGAACATGTCGGCTACACTGAATGAATTGCTAGTATTGACCCAAAACCAAAGTGATGGATGGTGTGATAGACCATAGGTATGATAACCACAAGCAGATAACCCAACCCAAATTGGCACAAAGATGAAGTGAAAGTGTCGTGTTCAAGAGAGACTTGCTACCATAAAGTGATTTATTCCTTTTCTCATTTTCCCCAGTCATTATTGACCAGTACCTCTTTATTTTTTAACAAGTTTGACAAGGATGACATATGCTTGTAGTATAATTCCACCCTTTGGGTGAATCCATTGCTATATGACATTTTAACGATCTTAGCGAAGGTGAAACTCAGTCTTGTCATGATGGACAAGCTTGTCGCTATTTGATGTTTTAACGAGTTTAACGATAATGAGAACTCAGTTCTTTTCATGTTTAGAGAGTCTAAAAAGGAACAAAAAGAAAAATCCACAAGTTATTTTTTGTAAGTTTGTCTCTCAAGTCCAAAAAAGCGTAAAATAATACAAGAGAGAACCTATTGACCATGTTTGATCAATGTATTCCTTTTGCGTAAGTAATCTATTTCAGTTCGTAAAAGGGTTAAACTTATACTGAGTAGATTTCGTTTCCAATTCGTTAACAAGCTAAAAAGGAAAAACACTCGACAATATTTTCATATTTCGAGAGTCTGAAAAGAGCTTAAAGAGGAGTCCACTTAGAGGAACTAGTGGTGTCAAGGATAGTAACTGGTTCAGGAGATGTTGTAACTTCTCAAAACATGTTGATTTATGTGAAGAGGCTGGCTAATAAGACCACTCATTACAATTGTTCCTCAAAAAGGGTAAAATAACCAAGTCAAAGCATATTATTAACCAAGAAAATGTGATGATGGAAGGAGAAAAACCAAGGCTCATCTCATGGAATAGGGTGATAGAATGGAAATTACGAGGGTTAAAATGGAGATGGGTTCATTTTTACACAAGATTGAAATGAAAAATTATGCTTGTAATTGGTTTACATGCCCCCACCATGATGACTCAATTCTAGGTGCATGCGCCCAAAGCTTCATTGCATTCACCTAAGTAGACTACCCGTGGCTATCAAGTGGATGGAATGAAGGTTCATTTATGAGATCAAGTGAAAGACTTCACTGATATTTTACGAGATCTGATGAAAGATTCGAATTGGAAATTTGCTCCAAGGGACCTTGTTTCATTTTTTAATGATCTTGACACAAGACAAGGAACTCTGCTTAGATTATTTATTTCATTTTTTAACAAGTTTGACACAAGGCAAGGAACTATGCTCTGGGGCCTGTTTCATTTTTTAATGAGGTTGACATAGTAAAAGAATTATCCTCATATTCCTTGTTTCATTTTTTAATGAGCTTGACAAAAGACAAGGAACTATGCTCATTCCCTTTGTTTCATTTTTTAATGAGGTTGACACAAGACCGGGAACTATCCTCATATTGCTTGTTTCATTTTTTAACGTGTTTGACACAATACAAGGAACTATGCTCATGGGACCTGTTTCATTTTTTTTAATGAGGTTGACACAGTAAAATAACTATCCTCATATTCCTTGATCACATCCCATAAGAGGTAATGACTTCTAAGAGGTTCTCATCAGATGGGAGCATAATTCTCTAGAAGGGATATGTAGCAAGGAATCCATTAGAGAGATCTGGTTCCAATGCCCCTAGTACATAGTGCACAACAACACGAAATTGATCGTCAGTTGATGTAGGCATGGAATGGGTTGCCACATAATTGACCTATGGTGGGGAAGATACCATTAGGACAAAAGGACCATTTAGGGAATATGGCTGACTGGAAGCCATATTTGGACTGAGAAATGAAAGTTGGTCAATGGTGAGAATTTTTCCTTCATGCGGGAAACACATCACTCGAAAGAGTGTTGAAACAAAAGCTCCCATGTCATAAACATAGTCACGCCTAAGAAGTAAATTGTAATATAAATGACTTGGGACTACCAACACATTGACGTAAACAATTTTTTCTCCCAAAGTAATAGGCAACCGAGGAAGGATCCACAATGGTTGACTGGTTCCTCTGTTAAAAGCCAACAAATTCTAGGTAACAGGCACAAGTGGCGATGAATTGAGAAATTGCCAAGTAGTGTAGGAAAGGATACTCACTGATGCACCTTCATCTATAATAGTGCCAGGTACAATCATATTACAAACCTCTACTATGATCTGAAAAGGCACATAAGAAGGAAGACGACATCTTGTCAGTCGATTCTAATTAAACGAAGTGACCAAACTACTTGGAGGGGGTACCATAAGAACAAGAGAATTACCCCCCTGAGTTACGAGAACGGGAGGATTTTCTTCCTATCTTGATGGAACATGAAGGTTGCCTCCAAGCTCATTGGAATCTGAAGAAATGAAAAGAACATGAGTTGTATCATTCTCACTCTCCATGGGAAAGGTACAATTAACTAAAGTTGAAATCGGGTCAACTGTTTCCTTGACCTGTGATTGGTCAGGTATAGACTCATGAGATTCACATTCACAGAGAGTGGGTTTGACTGACGGTTGATTTGGGTCAATCACTTCATCAACTAGTGAAGGATTAAGGGAGAGTCTCCTATAACCAGATGGAAATCATTGCAAAGAAGTGGGATGGATATCCAACACCTTTTTGGCTTCATCTAGATAGGCAAAAGGGTGAATGGGGTGATTCCCTTCACATAACCTACAAGGAAACTTAACTTTACCCTTCTTTCCATGAACTTTACTATCACAAGTTGATGGTGTGTCAGCAACATGATCTCTAGAAGTTTATGGCAAAAGATGATGTGAATGAGAAGACTATTTTTATAAGATCTGAGCAATACTAGAACAATTTCTAAGAAGATGGTATCCCATACAAAGTTTGCAAAGATATCGAAGTTTGTGAGGCTTATCGGAAGGTTTCTCATCAGAAGTTGCATTCAAAGCAATGGTTGATTAGTTGCCCCCAACTAAATTTTCTTCTTCTTCTTCTTATTCTTCTTCCATTTCTTCTTCTTCTTAGCCACCTAGTTACTAGTGCTAATACTTTCACTGGGCAAAGAGGAAGAAGGGGAGGAAGAAATAATCGATGAAGAAGGAAAAGGGTCAACTTTAGGATCAAATGGAGGTTGATTTTGTCTAGTTGTAGGAATATTCAGTTGCAGGGCCAAGGAGGTTGAGAACAACCATAATGGAAATCCGATGGTAAGTCTTAGAAGGGACAATGTAGCCATATAAGGAGCACCAATATTTCTGAAAAGAGGAAAAGGACTAGGATTCCCATCAAAAGGAATTCCTTGATCGATGGACTCTAGAGTTGTTGCGATATGTTTCAACCTAAGATCAAATAAGGAGTGACGTGCATGATGTTATCCATGGTCAATTAATTTATTTTAATAAAAATAACAAAATAGAACAAAAGAGGGATAATCTAGGAAAAAGGATTACCAAGAAACTATGAACTGCAATATACTACCTTAGTAAACCAAGGACTTAACATACGTGAAGGAAATCTCCCTGAATGTTGTGTTTAGTGTATCACAATGTACAAGGCGGATGACTCGGTTACCTAAGGATGGATATCAACCTAATGTAGTCCTCCCATATATACCTGAAAGTACGTGGAGGCCCAATCCATGTTAGCGTTGCCTAATGCGAAACCGCACAGTGAGAGAATTCCTTTATACTTTTCATACTATAACACCGCCCTATATACTCGAAGGTGCATGGATGAGCTATGATATAATTATGTACGTGGAATGAGTTATCACACTCGAAATGTATCACATAAAATTAACAATATCTACTATGTTTTATGATGTCGTAACAAGTCTCTAAACTAGAACATCTAAATGTTATTCGTTAGGTGAGAATGCTCCATTAGGTTAATTGAGATAACTTTTAAGTTTATCTCGATTAAGAGTTTATATTTCATGTTCACCACGTGATGTATTTGAAATTCCTAGAATGTAACTATGACGAGAAGCATTCTTTCCATTTTATTTTGAACAATGAAATCCTTAACTACAAAGGATAGAGCAATCAAAATGTTTAATCAAAGAGCAAAGAGCACATCTAATGCAATTTTCCTAAACTATTCCTACAAGCACACAAAAAAACTCTAATTGCATAATGCAAGTTTTTCTTTTCAATTACCTTAATGTTGAGATGAAGAAAAGGAAACTAATGCACATACAATAAATCAATCTTTTTGCAAGAAAAGAAGACTTTAGGACAGTTCCTTTTCGAAATAAATGAAGAATTTACGACACTTTCTTTTCAGCAAAGATTAATTGACTATAAGCTAAATTTGAAAATGAATTGATAATGATAAAGAAATAATTTAAGAAACACTAAACAATTAGGGCCAAATTAGGTCTAGGAAGAGAAATACAAGTTGATTTCAGAACCACAATCATTGATCTTTCAACAAACAACAAGAGAAACAACTTTGGAAAAACCAGACCAAAGGTGGGTTTTTTAGCCTGAAAGGAATCAATGCAGGCCAGAGAGGGAGACAGTGCACTGAAATGCACTATCTCTAAGGCAGGGGCTACTCTACAGCACATTGTGTCAAGCCTAAGACTGTGTTGGTGCCAAAGAGTCAATTCAAGGGACATTCAAGCACAATGTTTTACTAAAAACACTTCAAAAAGACTGAAATAAGATCAATAAAGTCAAGAAAAGTCTACTAGGGTGTAATATGATGAGGCTAATCCACTAAGAATGACATTCATTCCCTAGTATGGTCACCAATTTTTTCCCTGGAATTTGCATCTACCGATAAACACATCTTCCCTAGGTGGATGACTACACCTAAAACAATAGAATGAAAGTAGTTTAACGTTTTCTTATAGAATATAGATGAGATGGAGGAACTTACTTATTGCCTTTCACTTCCTAAATCTCTTTTGAATCACTCTCATCACTCCTAATTGAACTAAATCCGCTCAAAAGGTACCTGCATCAAGAGAAACAGAAACAAGAAACAATCAAAGCATACATGAACTGTCAATTATAAAACAATGGAATCGACTACATTGAAACACATAATGATCACATATATGAAAAATAATATGAGAAAAGGAATAAGCTCTTTATTAATATAGAAGGAAGAGTATCACCCAATATAGTTTGATTTTGTGCCACTCCTCCAGCTTCAGTTCAACCCTCGTCACATCAAAAGCTCAACACTCCAAGAGCATAACATTTCTTATCATAAACTCAATCCTCAAACCAACAAAATTTCTTTACAAACTTCAGATTCTAGCTCCCTGATCACTATGATGAGTGCTCAATTTAAAGGAAATGGAGGTTGTTTTGTCATAAATGAGGGTATTGAATGCCCTTCCAAACTTGGAGTTAGTTCCCATGGAGAAAGGGATGAGAGGATAGAAGGTTGATGGATCCTTATCCTATCCAATTTCGAGCTAATAGGAGGGGATAAGAGATGGGAACCTTCTAGAGTCATCTAGAATGAAGGAATATTCCCAGAACCCTATGCAAATTTCGCTCAATCTTGCCTAGTGTAGGCTAAAGAGGGCATAAGTGCACTGCAATGCAGGCCATAGTGGGCCTACCTTCTCTGCAACGCACTGTCTCCAGGCTTGGGCTGCGCTAGTATCCCAAGGAGGCTTTTCAGGAGGGATTCAAGCCTTGAAACTTTCATAGAAGGAGGCATTCAATGAGTTGACTTCTCTAGGGCATGTAACAATTGAATTAGGGTTTGATGAGCACTAAAAGTACTGATCTAAATGTTGTGAGTGTTGTGCCCAAATAGACCTGTAACACTTCCTTTTTTTCAGCTTCTTGTTGGTGTATTACATATGCTCTATTGGGGTGCTCAACCCATACCCTAAGGTGTATTATTCCCATAACATAATGACATTTTTTGGCGACCTCTATGTCGAGGCATCAACTCACCCCATCTAAGTAATTGTGGATGTTTAGGTGTTGGTGCATCAACTTCTATCCATTGATAATGAAATAATGGCACACATTCCAAGAAGAACATCACCAAAATGGATCCCAAATCGAATTGTTTCAGACTCCCTGACTTACACTTGGGAAGTTGGCACTTCATGCAAACCAACAAACCCTCACTCTAATTAAAGACCATGGGATTCAAACATTCAATTGTGTACTGGAATGAGATTTGGTTGCCTCATGCAACGCTTGAGCCCCAGCTATTTAGGCCATAGTGTGAAGGATTGTTTGTAGTGGGAGATTTGTGATGGTCTTTATGTTAATTTTCCTACTTTGGGTATTTTTAGTCCTTAGAAAATGCCTTGCAATCAACATATTCCTACTCTCACTTGATTGCGTGAGCTAGACATCTGAACCCATTGTCCCTTTATAGATAAGAAGTAATGAAATAAATGTCTTCAACACTTATTTTGAGTTCTTGGTCCCCAATCATGAATATTTGGCAATCCACATCCCACCAACTGATCAAGTGCTGCAATAAATCGGCTTGGGATCTAATCCCAAGAATCCTGAAGAACTTGAGCAACCCGCATGCTCATAAGGCGTCAATACAATATTAATCTTGGGATGTTTGATAGTCTTTGGATTTATGTCCCATTTCTTTCCACTCTATCACCATTTTGGATTGATTATCCTGTGGAAAATCAATTAAACAACATTTCATGAGCTTCCATGGAGAAAAGATTTAAGAAAAACCATTCAACATGGACGATTTCACACAAAAAATTTTACCTTCGTGCAACCGTGACTATGTGTGAATTTTCACGTGCTGCCAACGCGATGGCCTAGTTGACCACAGGGTGAGCAGCACTGGTCCAATGGGTAAAACCAATGTTGATCTCCCTCGACATAAAATTTGCGCAAATCCTCTTTGCAACCTAATCTATGGATGAAAATGCATGAAATGAGTACCAAAATGAAGGGAAGGGACATATCTATTATCTATAGAAAACGACTCGACGAATGGTGTCTGGGATTAGTCATACTTCTTGCCTAAAAATTGAGGTAAAATGAGGTAAAATACTCTCATATTTGCAAACTGGTGAAATGGTAAAAATGATGTACTTTTTGGGGTTTTTATAAGTTTTAAATCATATTTTTTACCAAATAAGGGCATATTTCACTCATTTTTTAATATTTTTCCTCAAAATTGGTAATGTGTGTTTCCTTGTGCAATGGTAGCTCATGCATTCTTCATGACAGTGATTTATTTTGACTGACTCAATGAGTTCTATTTTATTACCTTTTCAGACTCGTCAAAAATAAATGAAAAGGAGACCCCCTAGAGTCATCTTTAAGCTCTTTTCTGACTCTCAAAAAATGAAAATATTGTCGAGTACTTGTCGTTTCGAACTTCTTAAAGTAAAAGAAATCAAGTCTACTCAGTATAGGTTTAACCCTTTTCCAGACTGAGATAGAATAGTGTATGAAAAAGGAATACCTTAGTTGAACATGGCTAAGAGGTTCTGTTGGATATTGTTTTCTACCTTTACGGGTTCAAGATATTATTTACAAAAGGGGACTTTTGGAGTTTTCTTTTTCGCTTCTTTTTTAAACTCGTAAAACATAAATGAAGCAAGACTTGTCACCATGATGAAACCGAGTTTCTCCTTCCTAGGGCTTGTAAAACTTACTAGGATGGATTCATTCGAAGGATGAACTTATATGGCAAGCATATGTTATCCCCTTCAATATTTTGATTTAAAAATAGTGGGGTACTCACTAGAAATGGTGGGGGGAAAGTGAAAGCAATCATCTCTTGTATTTTTTAAAGGTAGAATGTCACTCCTGAACATGACACTCATTTGTTGCTTGTGTCAGGTTTGGGACATCCACACTTAGTCACTTGCCTTCCTGGGTTTTGGAAATCCATTTTTCCTCTCATCTGATTATATCACTTCGTCATCATGACCTATGATCCTATGTTGAGGCAAATGTTGCCAAACTTTGGAGTCATGTCACCAATATGTTCAAGGGAAGTCTTATCTGTAGTTATTTACTGCTTATACATTGTATGACTTTCTACTATAGTCCTCGATCACACTTATGTACTCTACTACATCCTTTGTTTCATGTCAAATATGTGGGATTCATTATGGTTTTCCTTCGATGAATTGCTTCGTGTCAACTTCAGCTCATTATCCAGGAAGATGATCTAGAAAATCCCTTCTAATAACTTAGAGCTTGCATGCCTCAATGGAAAATCCTTCACATTTGACTACAGGTTTAAATCATTGACCTTTGATTGGATGATTCCATGGGTGTTCAACTCCAGCCTCATTATTCACATTTTTTTATTGTTTTGATTGTACTTTGAGAGCCATTGTCATTATTGGTGGTTTCTCTAATACCTATTAACAATTTACATCATTGATCAATAATTAGGTGGTTTTCTATCATGTTCGACTTTGATACTTCTATTAACATTTTAGAATTCATACATTGATCAAGTCGAGATGGAGCACAAGACCCTCTGCTCTGTCTGATAAACTCCAGGTTGCATGGAGTTATAAGTCATCCATGATTGTACACATGTTTCCTTTGTACAGATGGTTGCAACCATACTGTGGGTCCATATTCATGATCCTTTCTATTCAGATGGCCGCAACCATACAATGGATCCATATACATGATCCCTTCTATTTTGGATGGTTGCATCCATACCATGGATTCATGTATTATTAGATGCCTATTCATGTGTCATTAGGCATGATCACCAGAGATGTCAGATATGTATATGTATAAGTATATGCTTGATTTGCAGGTCTCCCAATGGTGTTGTTCTAGTCCTTGCACTAACTTGTAAAGAATCTCGACCATCAGTCCATGTTCTGCCTTCATGCTTTAGGGGGAATCTGTTAAACAATATTTTTTCACAGATCTTGTTCACTTCCTGTTCCATATCCTGAAGTGTCAAAACATTGACAGATGTGCAACATATCCATAATGATATATAGACAAAAATTTCCCTGAAGAATGAAAGGAAAACTACCTTGATGCAATTCTGAAGAAGGTTAACTAAAAACCTAATTTTTTGGGCTAGCGTGTTTTGCTACACTGCCTGCTTGTGTTGATAGCATGTTACATTGTTCTACCCTAGCACTTCTAGCATGGGTTTTGACATGAAAACCTACGTTGAACCTCTTCTGGATAGTTTTCCCAAACTGGAGGAGAAGCTTTGTGCACTAGAACCTTCAAGAAAATCAAGTTGGATATTGGTTGTTGTTGATATGGTCGAGCTTTCCCATTTGGACCTCTTGATCTTATCATTATGGGATTTCACCTTGAGATTTGTACCTTCCTCCCTCTTTTGTGGATCCTTAACTCTCTTTCCCTTCCATCCCCAAATGGTTGGTCATTGATTGATGCATTCCTATACTGAGATTATGCTTACATGATGCCCATTCTAACTTGGAGGAGGAGTGCTTGAAGAGTCTTTCCTTCGACTTGGACATCCACCAAAAGGAGGTCTCCAACATCAAGGCATAGGTTATATGCTTCAATTTTTAGCTCATTAATATATACATCTAATGTTCACTTTCCATAATTATGCAAATATTTATGCTTTTAGCTTAATACGCCTTGATCTATTAAGTAGTTTATGTTTGATGTATTCCTTATATGCTCTTGTATCTTACATAGCTCTTTGATCTTTCTTGCAGATACTTAGACATGGATAACAAGTAAGAAGCAATCCTAGGAGCAAAGGAATCAAATTCATCTTCAAAGGATTGAGCGATAAGCATCAGAGCGAGGTATGTTTCTCCTTCTCTCCGCATTCGTTAAACATAAGCTATGAAGGTGTATGTTAGTTTGTTTAGTTTGTTGCTAGAACCACTCATTGGGCTAGAGGGACCATCTCTGTCCACGGAGGGGATTTACCTTCACAGCACTCATGCTAGAAAAGACATTTTTCAAATTGATTTGATGTATCTTATTTTCCATTATCAATATGAATATATCTAATATAAGATTGTGTATTTTTTTCAATCCATGCATGATTTTTTTTTTAAAGTTTCATAATTTTCAAATTGATTTGAAGTATCTTATTTTCCATTATTAGTATGAATATATCTAATATGATATTTTGTATTATTTTCAATCCATGGATGATTTTTTTTAAAGTTTCAAAAGCTTCATATTTTCTTTTCAATAGATACACCCAACACATTCTAGTGTAGTCATAAATAAAATTTGTCATGTATTTATTTCCATTGCATAAGGAATAGGTATATGAAAACACAAGTCAAAATGAATCAGTTCAATTTTTCTATGTTCTCTGGAATTAGAATCATGAAATGGATGATTGTTGTGTTTTCCTAAGATATAAGAATCACGTTGCTTACATTTCCTAGGAATTGTGGTAAAACTTATAACACCATTTCTCTTCAGTTAATGAAGGCTACCATAGTTTAGATTTCCAAATCTAGCATGCTATAACAGGCTAGATGGTAGTGTACCTTCATCATACTGAGATTTATATGCATAGTTTTATGCACGAGCAAAGGTTCCTTACAGGTTCAAGAGTCTTTCTTCCTCTATCTAGGTCATGACAAGTGAGTTTTCTTATGCTTTTCTCAAACATGTGAGTGGGGTGTCTTTCTAGAAGATGTGAACCAAAGACAACAAGTTTCTACACACCTCTAAGAGGTAGAGAAAATCACGCAGAAGAAATTCATGGAGCCAAGGAAGTTTGAGCCTAATGGTGCCAAGTCTAGATGGATTTAGTTTTGATTTGTGTGTAGAGTAGAATACTCCATCTACATTGTCATTGAATTATTCAAGGAAGTCTCTTTGAAATGTTATGTGGTAGGTTGCTCCTAAATCAATAAAACATGCACCTTTCCATGAATCAAGTGAAGCATTAAACAAGTATTTAGTTACTCCAATATTGAAATGTGACAATATAATGAGCAGATTCGGGTGCTTTACCTTTCCCTAAGTCTGATGGTTTTCGTTTCTCTTCATTTCTTTCTTGTCAAATTATATCCTCAGAGAGATTGCATGTGGAAGCATCATATCCATTTCCATTGCAACATACTCAATTAAGATCATGTCTTCCTCCTTGGTAATATTTCCCCCCTTGCCTCTATTATTTTTCTTTCCATGTCCTCTTGCACCACTTCTTCCTCTAGAAGAATATTATGGCTATTTCTTCTCTTTGTGTACAAGGGACATATCTTATTTAGAACATTTTGTAGTTGTCTTCTTCCCAAAATATTTCTCTCTTTATATGAACTTCTCTACAAGAGGGTCAAATGAATTACCCTTAAGTTCATCACTAGCCCTTAATGAATGTTGCAATCAAGCCATAGGCCTTCTTGTTATTGTTCTCCTATATGGAAAGCTCTTTTTCAGATGTGTGATTTTCTGGTGGATTCCTATTTTCTCCACCACATATTCCTTTCCACAATTCATTGAAAATGAGGGTAAGATTTATATTTTTGGACCATTCATGGTAGTTCTCTTTGCTAGTGAGAATTACTCCAACTATGGAGATGAGTGAATGCATTATGAAATTCTAAATCGTGCTCCAAATAGTCAGAAATTTAATATATTTGAGATTAGTGAATGCATTATGAAATTCTAAATTGCGCTCCAAATAGTCAGAAATTTAAGATATTGGAGACGATTGAATGCATTATGAAATTCTAAAATGTGCTCCAAAAAAGTAAAAAATTTAGTATATGTCTCTTATAAATAACATACTAGCATACAACTTTCTCTCCAAAAATCATTAAAAATAAATCACAATAACCCAAAATCAATGCTAGAATTAGGCTTCAATGCATCAAATCATATAAATGGAAAAGGAACCCTCAACAAAAATTCGATGTTCATTAGGAAATAACTCACATATATGATTGGAACAAATATTTTAGTCAATGCACCAAATATATACAAATGGCTAGCATATAGATGAATGGTTTAATCATAAATCAATACCATATGATAATGTCAACATATGAATATCAATCAATACGTATACTAGGATTTTAATGAATATGGCATATGTTGTTCAATGCACACACTAGATATTCAAAGCTTCAACAGTTCACTAGCATATATATAACCAATACATCATGCACCATTCCAAAGCACAAAATTAAAGGACTCAACCAATGCTCATGATGTTCAACTAGATTCAACACAATTCAATGTTAAACATACATAGAATCATTAATTTGTTTAATACACATACAAAGTCAATCAACACAGAGAATCACATGGAAAGCTCTCCAACTAAGAAGTTAACCATCATACAGACTTAAGAAAAACTCAACACTCATACTAGATCAATCAGCGCAGAGCTTGGGTGACTCTCCACATTTCTTGGCCTGCAAATTCATAAGTTGGCTTGCACAACCAGTGTCATCTAGTGTCAACTTCTTGAACCAGTGTATTCCTTCAACCTTCGAATCTTCAAATTACAAGTGCAACAAAGGAAAATTCACAAAACTTTAATAAGATATTTAACGTTCCAAGTTTGGCAGAGGGATAGAAGAAAGAGCAGGAATGACTCTGAGTGGAGTAGAAAACTAGTAGAAGATAGGAGTTACAAGACTAAAATGAGATATGTGGACTTGCACTCTGATACCATGTTAGTCCATGCATTGGTAACTCCATAAATGATGATTTTATATTAAATATTTATTAATATATACATTACGGAGGGAAACACTAGGAATTCATATTCCAATGTCCCTTCACCTTCTCATTTTCATATTTGCAATATTTATAATGTTTTCTCGATCCCTAAGGATTAGGTTTCAACATTGATGATATCTAGAATGATAATCCAACATAGTATATAAAATTTATCCATGAAGTTCATATAATAATTCATCAATTATAAGAATATTGAACGTATCTTTGATTGTTAGTTTGTTGAGTTGTCTGTAATATGAACACATATGCTATGAACCATCGTTTTTTATAACCATTACCATCGGTGAAGAGAAGGTGCTCTATCTATTTTGAATGATTCCAACCTCTAACATTTGTTGAACCATATCCCTAATTTCACTCTTATATGCATGTGGACATCTATAGTGCCTAATATTAGGTGGTACATTTCTAGATTGAAAATGAATAGTATTGTAATGACATCAAGAAGGTGGAATGCCCTTAGGTATCTCTCAAAATACCTTAGAATGATTGTTGATAAATTACTCGAGATCCACTAGAGAAGAGTATAAATATCATTTAACATCTAATTAATAAAATTGTGTAATTACACCACGGGTTCCCTCTTTTAGTGATTTTTTCATAGTATTGGATCTTATCACTTTATTGGGTTTACATCAGATACCTCTAAGCTCAATGTCCTTTCCTTATAAGGAAAATATTATGAAAAGATATTGAAAATTAAAAGGCCATTGTTCCAAATGATTGTGATAATTGGATCTATAATACAACATCACCACCACCCATTTGGATTGAAATAATGGGGCTATCCAACAAGTACTATCCCATATCTAGCTTAAAACTATCACACTTTACTAAATAATTTATGGTACCTCTATTTAAAATCATTACTTAAAATTTTGGTATTACATATACAAAAGAATTAATAATTTTCATCAATTTGTAATTTATGATGGGTACCACCTAAATCAATTAATACTATTACCTTTTTATTTTTGATATAGTCTTCTATATTGAGGTTTCACGAAGTATTGCTATTACCAATGCAATATAATAGATCATTGGAATAGTCTCTAGTATCTACTAGATTTAGAGGTTGTGATGCTATCTTTTTTTATCTACTTCATCTTCACTACATTTATGGAACTTACTATACTTTCTTTCATAGTTGAAACATAGTCCCTTTGCTATTCTTCTATCCATTTTTTTAGGAGTCAACCTTGCAATTTGAAGAGAGTAAGCATGATTTTATCTATAATTATTAGTAACCAATTTCTAGTGGTCATATTTTTACTTTCAAATTTAATTTCAAAACTGAAAGCATGCTCTAAAGTTTTAAGTTCAAAGAAACACACCTCATGTTGGATGTTTTCATTTAAAGTTCACATAATTAGGTCTAACAAATTTTCCTTTGAAATATTCTTTACTTTGAAACTTAAGTTTCAAAATTGTTGAATGTTCTATGTAACTAGATCTTTTTGTTGAATATTTACTACTTGAATAAAAAATGTTTTTCTTTTAATATCCCTATAATGTGATATTAATTCCTCTATAAAAATGGACAAAGATATAACATAATCATTTTTCGTTTCATAAAGAATATTGATACCATACATGTTGGTCTTGTTATAAAAACATGGATACATTATCTATTTTTTGTAAGGATGCCACTTGGTGTAGATCAAATTATTTCTCCATTTGAAATATGCATGTTATAGTATTGTTACCATCAAACTACCTCATATCAATATTTAGAATGTAGTAGTTCCTTGGTGTTTATTTGAATTCCTGATGATGTGGATCTTGGATTGAAAAGTCTTGATTATGGTTCGGTAATTCAATATTTGTGATCATGGGTGATTGGGTTCCATCACAATGGTTTTCCTTATTTTCATGACTTCCTTGGATCTCAATATTTCTTTCATAAAGCCTCTCTGAGAGAATATTTTCCATGTTATTAATGGATCTTTGTTTTTGTTATGTATTTTCATTCATCTTATTTTCCATTTCATCAATATTTACTTTAAAACATAATAAATCCACCATTTTGAACATAAAACCTTTCATTTCACTAACTTTCTTCTCTAATTGAGAGAACCTAAATTCTAAGTCTTCACTTTCATCAAAAGTCTATAATGAGCCATCAAGAGGTTTAATTGGTGTTGTATATTTTGGATATTACTTTTGAGCCATATGAGAAAATAATAATAGTCTACTCTTTATTGCAACTTTTCATCACCAAAAAATTATTGAATCTTGTAATCAAAATTTTGGTCACCTGTAAGTTATGTACCTTTAAAACCTTAATTTAGAAAATATATGAATCAATATTTTTTTTTAATATATCTATGAGATTTGAGCCCTTCTAAATAAAAAATCGTGGTATATAATACTATGATATGTCTTGTTTACAATTCCATAGGTATTACTATAATTTGATGTTTCAAGTGAAAGTTATGTAACTTTCACAAAACATGTTGATTCTTGGCATCTTTCCACAGGAAAACTGGTATAGTGTGCCACATGTCCAATTATTCAAATATAATTTTAAAATTTGCACCTAAGGTTCTTCTGTATGTCTCCTAGGATCCTTGAATATTGCAAATTATGAAAATTTCTGAAAAATAAGTTATAACAAAAATACCAAGATGACATATTTGAAGGTAGCTTCAAGATCGTTCACAAATCTTAGCTTCCATAGAATATAATTTTGAAAGTATAGCGAACGAAACTATAAAATTTGAAACATATGTTCCTAGATCATTCTCCTCAATATGTTCCAAGTTTCACCATCTGAAACTTCCCAGAAAATAATAATAAAAAATAAGAAATAGTGAAATTTTCAAACTAACTTGTTTGAAACTGATTTCAAGAATATTTAGCAACCCTAAATTTATTAGAGAACATCATAGAGATTATACCAAACCTATATATTAAATTTAAACAAAATGTTAAGCAATGTTTCTCCTCAATATGGTACAAGTTTCACCATATGAACCTCCCAAAAAGGTGATAAATAAATTTCAAACAAGCCTATTTGAAACTAATTTCAGGAGAATTTAGAAACCCTAACATCCTTAAACAATATATCTAAAAATATATAAAACCAGTATCTTAAACTATATTAAATTTGAACTAGGTTTTCCTTGATATTTATAATTAATGTTTCAAGTTTAAGCATTTGAAACCTCGTGGAAAGAAGGTTATAGAAAAAAATATAGAATGACCTATTTGAAACTACAAAACCCTATGATACCAAATTTTTTGAACCTTGTGCCTTAAAAATGATAAGAAAATAATAACTACATCCGTCTTCCAAGGGGAAACCTCCTTTTACATTGAATACAATGTAAAAGAAAACATTTGATGATTCTAAGGTTGTGCCTTCTTAGTATAAATATAGGAGACAAATGGCACAATTATAATAAAATGGGACCATGAGAGTTTCTACCCTATATAACAATATAACAATAAAAATGTAATCACTCAATATCAAGTGATTAATAACGGTTTTAGAGATAGATGGACCTAATATAGGGCTTAACATATGGATTCCTAAGAGGTGGTTTCCCCAGTTTTAATTCAGTATCAGGAGTCTAATGAATTTGATGGCTTTCCCATCCAAGTCCTGGTTTGAATTTTATGGTGAGTTGCAACTCCCTTCTAAGAGCCATTTAGGGACATACTGTGAATTTTTTCCAAGGTTGTAAAACCAAATATATGTCACTTTATTATAAAATATATAAAAGAGAAATTGAACCAATAAGACAAAATCCTTGTCAGTATGTATGGCTTTCAATCAACATTTTTGTAGTTACAATTTTGAATTCTACTTTGCACGGGACTAGTTTTGGGGATCAAAGGTAAAGTATGTTTGGGATTTTTCATAAAGGTGGAAAAATTATTTAAATATGAATTGTATAATTCTAATGGAAAACTAATTTATATATATTGTGCAAGGGATATGGATGAAATTGTTGTTTATACCATCAAGACATAATGAATTCAAATTTGAGTGAACATTTAGACAATGTACGTAAACAAAAGATATTGAGCCTAGTGATATGGAACTTGAAAACCCTAGCCTTGTGGTATTTGATAACATTAGTTTTGTGGAATTTGAAAAGCCTAGTTAGTGGCTAAGGTTTGTTATTTGATGGATTCCCTATCAAGGGTTTGAAGAGTCTAATGTGTGGCAACTTGTACAGACCTATAGTGTCTAAGGCCATGTATCGAAAATATAGTTGATGGATAAGGTGAAGTATGGATAACCTCATTTTTTCCTAATAGGTCAACATAATATTTATATTTATGCAAATTCTTTTGGATGTTATCTTTTTACATTATATTTATGAATTTCATGAAATAATGATGCCCCATAAGAAATGTACATAAATGATACTCTTCAAAGTGTGGCACATAGTCAACATGGCATAAGATACCTACGATAAGTGGAATGGTTAAGCATTAATTCATTGAAGCAATATACATAAGCCATGGCACACCATATTAGGTGTCACGTATAAGTGATGCACCAATAAAAACACATAAATGAGGAAGATAATAAATGAATGATGGTCATCAAGAGGTAAGGATCTATGCACATAAGTGAAGGACCAAAAATGACACAATTTTAATTTTCTTACATGGAACACATAATTGAAACATCATAAGAAACACACATAATATAAAATAACCATTGTATATAGTGTTTGCAATATATGAGAAGACATGTAATGAACTTATGCCTTCTATTATCTAATCTCGAATGTTGACACGAGGGTGATGCCTCTCTTTCTAAAACAAATGTAGTGTAAACATAAATATGAGAGGGTGGATATAATAGAATGTAAAATTCCAAAGGTTGGTCACAAAAGCACCAACATAGTGACTTCAAATTTGATGCATAATTATACAATGTAAGTAAACATACAATATTGACCTTGCATCACAAGTTGGAAATTCTTGTCCATGTTTATTAACCTGGAATTTGAAAAGCATAGTTTTTGGCTAAGGTTTATTATTTTCGTGGATTCACTATCAAGGGCTTAGAGATTCTTAGTTGTGTCAACTTATATTAACCTATGGTGGTTAATTATAAGGGTAGGAAACAAATTTTATGGCTAGAGTGAAGTGTGGATAACCTCATTTTTTGTAGAGAAGTTCACATAAGCTTTCTCTTTATGTGTTTTCCTTTGAATGATATATTTTTTCATTATATTTATGAATGTTATAAAGCCATGAAAATTTATATGAATGAAATTTTGTTTTTTAGAATATTGTGACTAATTTATACCCAACACACTATAGAAGACCCACATAAGTGACATATTTAATTGAACTAATTAATTGATGCCCCATAATCAATATACATATAAGTGATACTCTTCAAAAAGAGACACATAGTCAACATGTCGTGTAAGATACCTACCATAAGTGACATAGTTAAGAATCAATGCACTAAAGAAACACATACAAGCTATGATACATAAGTCAATAGCCACATATTTATATTAAATTTATTCCAACTAATTTTTTTCAAATAGAATGGAATCTTGTTACCAACATACATAATGGAGAATCATGCCAACACCAAGAGAATGGAAACTAGTGCCCTAGACACAAAATGTCATCTTGTTCCAAAAATCTCACATCATGGATAATTTACATAATTACTCTCTTAATAATCATTAACACCCTTGGAACTCTTGAATTATCCATGGAATCCTTTCAAATTATCCATGGCATCCTTTTGAATTATCGTGGTCAATCAAAATAGATCAACTTATGGGAGGCATAACTTTTGAATATAAACTCCAATTGACATGATTCTTGCATTGTTGGAAATGCGTTCAACTGTATAATAATAGTAGGAGCTGCATGCTTAAGTGGAAATGTTTTACCCCCAAAAATTCCATTTAAGACCACAAACTAGACCTAAAAGTTTATAACATCAATTCTCTAAATTGGGCCTCACTATTAAAATTTCTCCTATAAGTTGATTTCTCTAATTTTTCCACCTTAAAAGCATTAATATGGGTTCCAAACAATATAATTATCCAATTTGAATTACTAATCACTTATAATGTCTCTATTGTCAACTAAAGGGCTGTTAGCATTGCTAGGAAAAAAGGTTTGCAAATTTCAAAGGTATAAATCACGAAAAAACTCTACACTTATCTCATTTACTTTATGTTCAAGATATTCTCTTATTAAGTCATGGGTTAATAAAGGATCATGTTGAATTAAAATAAATACTAGAGGTGTATTTATTTGTTATAAGTATGAGTGTAAATCTGCATAAATCATCTATTCTTTTAATGGGGTAATTGAATAAAATATTATTGTAGTGCACCACTCTATTTGACTGACTTTTACATTATTCTAACTTTGATATGGGCTTATGGCACATAAATTATTCTATGAGGACCTCAGGTCAAGGATCCAGTAATTTTTACTATTATTATTAGTGGATGTGATGATTATTAAGATGTACCAAATTGATATTATTATTGGTTTTAATGATGACTGGGTGAAAGCATGCAGTAGAGTTACACTATTAGGTGCATTTGGGTGGAAAAAACAATGTCTCGATTGAGCCATTTAAGCACTTCCTCAAGCATTTTTAAGCACTTGATTGAGCGCTAAAAGAGAAACTCTATTGAGCATTAAAACTAACCCTCGATCAAGCTCATGTGTAACCCCAGGTGAGGAGCTCAATTAAGCTCTAAAGCTCGATTGATATTTATGGCTAGATCAAGCCCTAAAACTCCATCAGCCTTAAAGATGGAAATTTTAAAATTTATGTAAATATCAATAATGATATGCAAAAATTAAAATTGTAAGTATTTGATAGTTATAAAAAGAATAACCAAAGTTAATTACTAATTATATTTGAATAGGTAATTAACAATGGTGTCAATTAATTTATCATTGCATTTCTAGTGTTTTTCTATATAAATTTGAAAAAGGATTCTATCCCACTTGCAATTGAAATTGTAATTACTACTTTTTTATAATTGGTAACTTAAAAATTTAGTTTTTTATATATATTTAAATTTTCATATGTGATTTAAATAATAATTTTATTATAATATATATTAAATAATAAATTGATTAAACACAATGAAAATTATCCAATTTGATTTAATATATTATATATATATAATAAGAATTATATATATATATATTATATATATAATATATATATATATAATTTAATGTCAAAGTATTTTAAATATAGAGAGAGAAGAGGTGGGAGGAAGGGTGTAGAGGAGAGGGGGTGGGGGGGACACAATATGGAGATAGGGAGGAGGAGGAGGGATCTCTTGAAGAAAGAGAGGGGCTCGAGGATGAAGTTGCAGGAAAATATAAGACAAGAAGAAGTTCAAGACATATAGAGAGAGAAATGTGGAGAGAGAGAGAGAGAGAGAGAGAGAGAGAGAGAGAGTATATGTTTGGGGGTGAATAGAAAGGCAAAAAATGAGAGATGGAGAGAAGGGGGAGAGAGAATGAGAGAGGGAGGGATATAGTCAATAGAGTTGTAGGATGAAGGTTGAGACAGTGATTGAGTGGTGTGGGGTAGATACTGAGGGAGGTGGGAGAGAGAGGATTTAAGAGGGAGGGAGGGAGAGAGGTGGATTTGGAGTGGGATATATAGGGAGGTAAGAAGAAAGACATATAGAGAGATAAAGGTGGAGGGAGAGAGGAAGGGAGTGGAAATGGAGATGGAGAGAGAGAGAGAGAGAGGGAGTGAAAAGGAAGATGGAGAGAGAGGGATAGTGGAGAGTAAGAGGGAAGAGAGATAAAAGGGGTGATAGAGGGAGAGAAGGGGAAGAGAGAGAGAGGGAGAGGGAGAGGGATGGAGATATAGATAGATATGGAGAAACAATATGTATGTTTACAAGGTGATATAGAGAGATGAAGAGGGAGAGATAGAGGGAGATAGATATATAGATGGAAGGGGGAGAGAGGGAAGAAGAGAGAGATAGAGGGAGGGAGGAAGAGATAGATAGTATGAAAAGAGAGAGTGTGTGTGTTTCTTGGGGGGTGAGATATAGAGACAAATAAGAAGATATGGAGAGAGAGATCAATATAGATGGTGGGGGGAGAGAAATGGAAGAAAATTACATTCAATAGATGCATTGATTTCAGTGTATAGATGTTGATTTCTAATCCTATTTGATTTCTAAATACATAAGTTTATATTAATGTATTTATTAACCTATTATTTTCTTCTTATACATGCAATATATAAAAGTGTGAAAAGTATAGAATAAGTAAAAAAATCACTCACAAAACCATATTAGCCCCAAGATATTATTTGGGAAATCACTTTGGAAAAACACCTAGCTTTAAGATGAGGTTTTTATGTTGTCTCCCTCTCTGCATGGAAATAGTGAAAATACAAAGGAGTGACATTTGTATAATGTGGGTTTCTATAGAACAAGATCCTTCTCTTTTCTACCCTCTCTATATCCACTATTGGCTACTCTAAACTACTATGGAACAAAATGCACTAGAATATAATGGAACCTTTTTTCCTCCCAGAGGCATGATTATAACACATCCTAATAACTAACTATGGGTTAAATTTGACCTACTCAACCTTCAATATAAGTTACAATTCAACCATTCTAGAGTCGTATCCATATATCCCATGTGGATATCCCCTTTTTCATGAGTAGGGGTTGAATGTGGCATCCTCTCGAATTATGGTGGTTAATCACAATAGGTCAACTTATGAGATGCATAACTTTCGAATATAAACTACAATTGGCATTATTATTGTATCATTGGAAAGGAATTCGACTGTATAATAACAATAGGAGGTGCATGCTTAAGTGGAAATTTTTTACCCTAAAAAATTTCATTTAAGACCTCAAACTAACCCTAAACATTTCTAACATCAATTCTCCAAATTGGGCCTCACTATTAAAAAATTTCCTATAAGTTGATTTCTCTAATTTTTCCACCTTGAAAGAATTGAGATGGATTCAAAACAATATAATTATCTAATTTGGATCACCGATCACTGATAATGTCTCTATTATGAGCTAAAGGACTGTTAGCATTGCTAGGAAAAATGGTTTGCAAATTTCAAAGGTATAAATCATGAAAAAAGTCTCCACTTATCGCATTTACTTTATGTTTAGGATATTCTCTTAATAAGTCATGGGTCAATAAATGATATTGTTGAATTAAAATAAATACTAGACATGTATTTCTTTGTTATGAGTATGAGTGTAAATTTGCATAAATAATTTACTCTTTCAATGGGGTAGTTGAAGATAATATTAGTGTAGTGCAACGTTCTATTTGAATGACTTTTACATTATTCTAACCTCTAACCTTGATATAGGCTTATGACATATACATTATTCTTTGAGGTCCTTAAGTTGAGGATCCAATAACTTTTACTATTATTATTAGTGGATGTGATGATTATTATGATGTATCAAATTGATAGTATTATTGGTTTTAATGATGACTGGGCAAAAGCATGGAGTTTCTTTACACTTTTTTAGGTGCATTTGGGTGGAAAAAATGATGGGTCGATAGAGCCTTTTTTAAACACTTGTTTGAGCTCCTTGAGCACTAAAAAAGAAGCTCGATAGAGTATTAAAACTAACTCTCAATTGACCTCCTGTGTAACCCAAGGTCAGGAGCTCGATCAAGCTTTACGGCTAGATCAAGCCCTAAATCTCCATCAAGCCTTAAAGCCTAAAATTTTAAAATTTATGTAAATATCATAATCATTCGCAAACTTTAAAATTGTAAGTATTTGATAGCTAGAAAAAAACTAATTACATTTGAATAGGTAATTAACAATGGTGTGGATTAATTTCTCATTGCATTTCTAGCGTTTTGGTGTATAAATTTGAAAAAGGATCCTATCCCACTTGCAATAGAAATTGTAATATTCTTATATTTATAATTTGGTAACTTAAAATTTAGTTTTTAATATGATTTTAATTTTCAATGTTCTATTTAAATAACGAATTATTATAAATAATTAAAATTAATAAAATGATTAAACATAAGAAAACTTATCAATTTGATTTAATAAATATTATAATTTTTTATATGACTAAGTGCAACTCAAAAATGTGAATGTGACAGAAATGTATATTTTATAAAATCCAATGAAGAGTTAATAAACATGTTTCCCTCGATCATAATCATATCTATTAAAAGGATTGAGTGCAGTGATAATTACTGTAGTTGTAATAGTTGTAAGTTATAATTAATATAGTTGTAATGGATGCAATGGTATTTGTGGTTATAAATCTCTCTCAACCTATAAAATGTGATTTCACTCAATTATTTCTTTAGTCGGCACAAGTGTGAAGTATATATAAAAAAATTTACTCTTGAATTATGTTTGCAATAAATATTTTTAAAATAATAAAAACATAAGGAAATCATAAATTTTAAAACATTATCTGGCTAATTTGAATTTGAGTAATATAGATTTAAATGTGCGTATGAATTATTTTTAAATAATAATATTATAAAATTTATTTAGTGAGTTTGTTTGTTGTTTTTATTTATTATTTTCTTTTAATTTTGATTTATCTTTATTGAAATTCTATACATAACAATTTAAAAAACTAGCGTTAAAATCTATATATTTCTATAAAACAATATACACATTATCATTTTTTTAAAATTTCAAATGAAAAAAAGAGTTTACAACTTTTAGAGCATGTATCTATAATTTTATAATTATTTTTTGTAAATAATAAAATTTAGATTATAATTTTAAAAAATTAGAGTTTGGAATATATTTGAATATTTATAAAAATATTTTTGTCGAATAAATCAATTGTATAATTCGCTTATAGACAAGTATTGAGAGGCTTTGTTTTTTTTCTTTTTTCAAGATAATTATGATAGCTCGATCTAGTTACAGGCTCGATCGAGCCTCTATTTAACCATGTTAATGGTTTGATCAAGGGTTTCTTAAATGCTCGATAGATCTATTTGAAATTCTAATTTCAAACACTCGATCAAGAGGTCTAAGTGCACAATTGAGCTTTTGAGCGCATAAAAAATAGTTTTCTAGCTCATCTTCTATAGATTTTTGTGCAACACCATTTTGAACCCTAGCGAACTCCAAAGTTGATCATGTTGGATTCAAGAAGGAACCCTCTATCCAATGTCATATGAGTTGACATTTTTGAATTCATGTGATATTTTTTATCTAATTTCTTTCAAACATAATGCTTAATTTTTTTTGAAGAAAATTAAAGAGGTTGATTAAAAAATTGATATCATAAAATATAAACCAAGAAAATTTTTCAAAAAATATAACTATCTTCGTTTATAAGTCCTCTTCAAAAGGGCACTCTTAGTTTCCAAATTTATTTAAATAGTTGAAAAAATACTTACGTGAACACATGTGTCAGCAAAATGCAATTGAAATATTACTTCACCAACATCAAAAAATAATAAAAAAATAAATTTTTGCATAAAATAAATTTTAATATGGACAAAATTTCTCTTCGTGTATATCATGTTCACCACACCACACCACGTATATATATATATATATATTATATTTATATACTATATATATATATATATATATATATATATATATACTTATTAAGTTATGCTATGTGAACACGCACATACCTCTTAAGATGTGTGAAAATTTGCAAGGACATGCATTTCATTTAATGGAAAATTGACATATTATACAACACTAAATTCTCTCACAAAAAATATCATTAGGACAACAACATAATTCTCCACAATTTGTCTTTTTACTCTGAATCAAAATTCACAATGCTTATATGAATTTTGAGGGCTTCAATTTGATAAAAGAGGAAAAACTTGAAATTTCATTGCCAAATTTTCGCCAAAAGTGTAACTCATCTTCATGATTTCACCTAACTATGATGTATCAATTTGATGATTATGTGTAATCATGATGATGATTTCATTGTATGCTACCACATTTACATATTATGAGGATTATTTTATTGATTCTAGTTAGAAATTATGTTTATGATTATGTTATATTGATATTCTAACATGTGAAATTATATCAATGTCTAACCTTATGAAAAAATGTTGTTGATGACTATTTAAGTCTGTCCAGGAGCCACCTAGATGTGCATGCATGTGACGAATCAAAGACCTATGTTTTGATCAATTTCATAATGTTGATACTAGAATTTAACTTTTAACTAATATTCTACTATGGTTATTAATGTCATGATAGTGCTTGTAGGCTAAGGCCAGTTGCTTGGTTGAATGATTCACACATGGGTGATGTGGCTTTATAGGATAGATGGACTTTCATAGGAGGGGTAAGACAACATCTCTATATCCATTTGATAGCACACTCATTATGACTTAAATTGTGAAGGTATTAAGATGCCTTCACCTTGAAGCTCACGATGCCATGAGGGTGAACCTCATATTAGGTTAGGATGAAAGCATGAAGATGGGTTACACTTTTGGGCGAAATGTGGCAATCGAATTTTAATTTTTTCTATTTTATCGAATTGAAACCCTAAAAATTCATTTATGCAATATGAATTTTGATCCAGAGTAAAAAGACAAATTCTGGCGTATTATGTTGTTGTCCTAATGATATTTTTTGTAAAAATATTTAGTGTTGTATGATATGTCAATTTTCCATTAAATGAAATCCATGTATTTGCAAATTTTCCATTATATTTTGAGCATGATATTAACAGAGAGAGCTAAAATTTTCATATTTAAATTTTATTTTTTAATGCAAAATATAATTTTTATTATTTTTCAAAGTTGGCAAGGTAATATTTCAATTGAATTTTGTAGACCCATGTGTTCACATAAGGTTTTTCTTCAACTATTTAAATAAATTGAAAAACCAAAATTCCCTTTGTAAGAGGACTCGTAAACAAAGATAGAGGTATTTTTGGAAATTTTTCCATTGTGCATATTTTACAATATTGATTTTTATTCTAACTCTTTAAAACAGTTTAAAAAATTCAAACATTATGTTTAAAAGAAATTAGATGAAAAATATCATATGAATTCCAAAATTTCAACTTATATGCCATTGGATAGAGGATTCCTTCATGAATCCAACGTGATCAACTCTGCCACCTAACGAAAAATTTATCCCTAAGTCCGCTAGGGTACAAAACGGAGTTGCATGAAATTTTGCAGAAGGGGTAGTGAAATTGCTGATTTTAGGAATTAAGAGGCTCGATCGAGTACTTATATCGTTCGAACAAGTGCCTAAATTTTTAATTTAAATAGCTTGATTGAGGGTTTCATAAACCCTCGATCGAGCCATTTATGTGTTTAACAAGAGCTCGATCGAGCCTTTATAAACAAAGATTGAATTATCTAAAATTAAACATTTTAAAATTCCAAATCGTATTAGAATTTTTG
>APFE031728119.1:0-27516 GCA_000404065.3 Pinus taeda | reverse complement strand
GGCCTGGTAATCTTGAGGTAAGGCCACAGGATTGGCAGGTAATTGCAGAGGTGCATACCTCATAGCCATGTTCACAAGATTCTGAGGATTGACAAGGGCAACTGGGATCACAGGAGCAGTGGGTACCACAGGGGTAACAGGTATAGATGGATTTAGAGTGCTAGTCAATGGAATGTGTATAGGGGAAGAAGATGTGGGTGGGGGGCTTTGGGATGTTGATGGAGAGCTAGGGGAATTATGAGTGAAATGGAATAGGACTTTGATTGGAGTGGAGATAGGGTTAGGGTAGACTGTCTCTGGACTAAAGTCAGCAAGGTTATCTTGTTTCTGCTGATTCCTAATTAGTCTAGGGATTGTATTGGGATTGTCGAAGATAGCAGGAGGGTTGGGATCAGGATTAGCCCTAGTGTACCGAAGACCCTTCTTGGGAGCCAGCTTCTGAGCTAGTCCTTTAAATTTTTTTTGAAAGGTTTGCAGAGAAAGGACTGGACAGGAGCTCTGAAAGATTCTGTCTATCTATATTGGGTATAAAGGATATCTGAGTCAGCTCTACCTTAAGGCTGCAGAGGTTTGTATGGGAGCAGTTTGAAGGTTTCTTGACTGATTTTCAGATTCTGAGTGTAATCTCTTGGTAGATATACAGACCTTTAGATCCTGAAATCCCCAGCGGAGTCGCCATTTATGTTAACACCCAGGTTGTTCCCTTTGACTCTAAGGGAATACGGTCGGGGTAACCACTAACCAGTCTTTGGATTACAGCTTCTAGCCAAACTGTAATCAGAGAGGGCTCTCTCTTTAAGATTTGTCTCTGTTCTGATGGTATTTTAGGCTAGATGTGAAGCTTAACTTTTAGTTTAAATGTTTGGTTGGAAAGGTTTAGTAAAACACGTGTATGCTCTTACCAGAATCTTGCTTGTCATTGGGCAATGGAGTCAGTGGTCCTTTGTTTTGGTGTGCTGTGTTGATGCTTGTAAATGAAGGCTGCAGAGCAAGATAATTGTCTGAGGAATAATGATTTGATATTGAGGTTGGGTACGATATGTTTAGTATAAGAAAGGTAATTGAGAATCTTTCTATAAACTGAGATGAAAAGAAAGCAAATTGTTACCTGGATAACATTACCTGGAAGCATTTAAGAATTTCTAGATAACATTCACAACATGGAACTAAATATAACATGAGCATTTAAGAATTCATGTTTATTTTAATCCTGAAGAAAACATTTACAACAATATAAGATTGAGCACAGGGTGCGAAAACACATATCCTGAACTATTCTTTTTCTTTATTGCCAGATATGAAAGAAACATGAAAATGTAATAACATAGAGAAATAGAATAAAGTTTAAAGAAACATATCATTCCACTAGGCAACACAGGGATTCTGCAACAGCACTAAGATCATCAACAAGACACCATAGTTCCAGGAAATCACTGAGCTGAATTTTCTCTTTTTATTAAACTTTCTGAAAGTACAGAGTATACATGCCTCAGAGTAGAAATTTCCAACCCCTTATGCATTACTAAGGGGAGTATATATACAAATTTACATAAAAAAATATCTGAATGGAGAGTAAATGCTCCATAAATGTTCAACCAACTGCTGGAGTGTAGCCGCTGAGAGAGTGAACGCTGTAATTACTTTTAGTCCCTTAGCTGTCAGAAAATAGTCAGAGACTGCTGACTTGGTGGATCTTGGAGTTGGCTAAGGGTATACCGCCAAGATTTGCGCATTTTCTTTACCCTTTGGCTAGCCGTCATAGTTTATATGCTGAGTCAGCATTCAGATGCTTTTAATACTTACTTTATCCTGCTGTTTGTCCTCTGTTTGACCTGGAGCTGGCAGTGAGTGGACAGCTGGAGCTACTGTGGCAGAATTCGAAGCATTGATTGCCACTAGTCTTCCTTAGGCATCTGATGCCTCCTAATCTTTATTAAGGTCTCATCAGCCTCTGTATATTTGAAGAAATTGGGAGGAGTCTCAAAAAGGTGGTTCACTTCATTTTCAATAAAGAATAGGCCTCCCAATTTATCATATAAACTCTGTCCTGAAGGCGGCCCTGTTTGTTCAGATGTACTGCCAGATGCAGTAATCTGATTCTCAATGTATGTCACCATTTTGTTGGCAAACTGCTCTTGGGAGACCAATTTTCCTGCACTAGTTAAGAGGCTGGGCAGGCCTTTTGCTTGCAGTTCTGCCATCTTGATCTTAAATTCCTCCACATCTGCTGTCATCTCATAACACTTCCTCTCCACCGCCTGTACATAACTCCTGAGAGTGAGCACTTTCTTGGCAAGGAGAACAACTTCTGTTCTGTTGGGAATACCCATGGCTGCCAGTTCCTCCTGCTCATGCATGTTCAGGAAGTCTACCATTCTATTGGCTTGTTCTGGCCTGTTCCCCAGCACTGCTTTAGCCTTATATATTTCTATGTGTGCTTGGCCTAGCAATTCCATCTGCTGATGTATTGTTTTTATTGATTTCCATTGTTGTGTGATGGATTTGCTTATTTTGGCCCATAAGATCCTTTTTATTTCAGCCATGGCTGTTTCCAGATTCAATTCTTTTTCTAGGGCCTTTATCTTGTCCTTGAGGGCCTTTATTTCTCTGCCCTGCTCAGCCACAGTTATCTTGGATTTGTCATATTTGGACTCCAGCTCTGCCAATTTCTCCTTGTCTTTCTTTATTTCATTGGCCTGGAGTTCCATCTCTTTGACAACCTTGGTCAATTCCTCTATACTTGGATTAGCCTCTCGTGCTGTTAATGTGCCTGCTGCTTCCGTTGTGGGGGGCACTGCTGCCCCTGATGTCACTGTTGTTGTGGAAGTAGTTGGAGGAGCTTGGGAAGTAGATTCTCCCTGTTTATCTTGTATTGTTGCTTCCAGCTCTTTCTCCAATTCACGGATCCTCTGATCCTGCTGCAATAAGAGGTCTAGCTGGTCCTCTACCTGTTTTTGCTTTTGAAGCTCAGTTGTTTGAGGGTGCTCAGTGGGGGGTAGCTTCAATCTCTTCCTCAATGCATTGAGGTCATCATCCTTCTTCTTTATGAGGGCTTTTACACCTGTCGGATCATTAGGATCATGCCCTAAATCAACAATGATATCTTCAAGGGATTTTATTCTATTGTCCTTGGCTTTGGAGGACATCCTCTCAATGTCTAGCTGAGTATTGGTGTATTTCAAAGAATCTTTCAGCTCATGGGCCAATGTGGCCTTTTCTACTAAGGTGGCATAGACCATCTCCCCAGCCTGCTTGTGGAGTTCAATTTGGTCCATGGGATGTATATCTTTAGCCAGGACCTCCACCCTTGTTTTTATGAAATCTGCAGCTATCTTAGGCTGCGGCCCCTTGGGCTTAAAGTTACTGAATATTATTTTCTCTTCTTGGATGTCATAAACAGACATCAATCTCTCTTGCATGGCTGGTGTAGCATCTATGAACTGTTTATACACCTCATCCCTCAATAGCTCATTTTGAGCCTTTATTTGTTTAAATGAAGCCTTGGTGCTCTTTGGCTTCTTGCTTTGTTGTGATTGAGAGGCCACCTCCAAGCTAACCTGTAAAGTTTGCTCCTGCTGAAAGGAGCTTGTCCCTGTGTGTTGGCTACTCTCCCTGTCCTTTGCTGTAATGTTCAAGACATCTTCAGTAATGTCTTCCACCTCTGGGGAGTCTGCTCTTTGCCTTTTGGCTTCTGGCTGGTCGGAGGATCCACTGAGAGGAGTGGACTCTTCTCTTTGTCTTTTTACTCCCCTTTCTTCATGTGCTGGGGTCTGCAGAACTGGGACAGTTAACTGCTGAGTTTGAGGTGGTGGTGTTTGTGTTGTAGGAGTTTCTGGCAGCCCATTCTGTGGCTCAACAGCTTGTTCTGGTTGCTGGCCCGTTTCCTGCTCTGTTTTCTGTTCTGTCTGCTGCCCTGTTTCCTTCTCTGTTTGTTGCTTTGTCTGTTGCCCTGTTTGTTGCTCAGTCTGTTCCTTTCCTGGCTCATCCTCTGCACCCATTATGCCTTTGCCTTTGTCCATTGCTGCTGTTGTGGCAGCAGGTGCCTGTGGTGCAGTCCTTGTAACTGAGGTCCCTTGTCCCACTGAGTAAGGCAGTCTGAAGGGTACCTGCTGCACATAATCCAGGTCAATTGTCTTCTCAAGCTCTTTGACATTTTTAAGCATTCTTTCTTCCTCAGTTAGGCTCTCAACTAGAGAGTCCAGCTGCCATTCTTGTAAGTTGGCATATTTTTCTATGTGTGGGTATTGGCAATGCTTAATAGCTAGGAGCCTATACTTATTTCTTCTAGCAGAGATGACACCCTGAGGGTCATAAGGGACCCATCGAAAACTATAGGACAGCTTGTAATTGTCCTTAAGGATCAAGTCTGCAGCTTCCCATCCTTCCTTTTTGTTCATGATGAATGGGCCCATTTCATTTTTGAAATTAAGGTGGGCCTTTTTCTTGGAGCTGTGGAAGTGGGTGAGGTCTGACTGAATTAATTGCCTGTAATACTCCAAGGCAAACAACCTCATAGGTACGTATTTGGGGAGCCTGTATGGACAAAGCTCACATCCATAGACCCTAAATACAGTATGGTGTTCATATAGGTACCAGTCACCTATTTTATTCTTCTTAGAAAGCTGCAGAGCTTTCTTTATCTCATTAGATACCCTGGGAGGAGGGGACTTCATCAACATGCAAGAGATTGGGTAGACAAACTGGTCAACAAATTCACAATAGGTATAAGGTGAATTTGTGACTTTGTGATAAACTGAGGTCCAGAAGATAACAGATCTTCTCTCCCCTGTATGATCCAGCCTTCTGATGTAGCATGGGAAGGCTTCAGAATGGTAAAACATGAACAGATGGTAGATGTAAGCTGAGTATCTAAAGACCCCCTGTCTGCCCACTTTGGTCAACTGATCATGAATTCTATTGGCTATGAACTTAGCAAAGTTATACTTTTGGGCAGGCGGTTGGAATGGGCTGTAAACAGACAGCAACATTAGCATGGCTCTATCCACATGCTCATTGTTTTGGTATCCCAGCACATAGGCTATCATGTCTAGTAACATCCTGCCTACATCATTGAAATGTTCATTCAGATAAGGAGGTGGCTCTGTAGTCTGGCACTCAGGTCTCATGAAGGTCCTGATGACCTTTTGCAGCTCTTCACTGGTCATCTTGTCACCAACTTCCATCAAATAATTCATGGAGAATGGGATCAGCAGTTCTGTCTGATCAAACTGTAACATCTTGTTTATGTACTCAACATTTATGTGAAAGAGGATCCTCACTGATGAGGTGCTGATAGCTCTGTGCTGGGCATCATAGTGTTCAGCACAGAGGTGAATGATTTCGGAGAAAACATTCACAGCTAGGAGACAGTAATAGGGCAGGTTTGACTCCCAAATCCCATGTGTACCATGCCCATCCTTATAGTCTTCCCTTAGTCGACTGAAGGTCTGCAAGAAGTCCCTGTTTCCTTCAAAGTCTCCAATGAGACAATCCTTGTCAACTAATGGCAAGGCCTCCAGCTCCTTATTTGTTTGACTTTGTGAGGCCACACTGATGGATGAGGTTGCAAGAGATGCCATGATATAAGCTAATCTGTACAGGTAGAGGTAATGGTTTGACAAGTTCTTAAAGACTTTTAGCAGCAGATCAACTGTAAACACAGTCTGGTGTCCTTTTTTAGTGGAAAATGCAAGCCGGTTGTTGTATTTTGCTGCGAAATTTCACAGGGATGTGAGTTGCTAATGACAAGCTGCAGAGACAGTGAGGTTTCTCTGGTATGAATGCAGGTGGCCTGTACTTGGCAAAAGGGAACAATGCCGAGCACCTCGGGGGAAATCTTGGGGTTTTTAGCTCATGGAACGAGCACTCCTCTGTCGAATTGGGGTTTAGGGGTGGTGCAGGTTACTTGGGTTTACTTTGGGTAACAGGCAGAGCTGAATTCAGGAGTTTAGCAGTCTTTAATGGTGAATTTTTACAGAGAATTGAAATGCATGGGCGAAGTAGGAAACTGGCTAAATACCTGGAAAAACTAGCTTTGACGCTTGCGAGCCGGGCTGTGAAGGCTTAATGCCATCGAATTGTGGACTTGCAAGGGTTGGAATCTTGAATTTGTTGGCTGGAGGACAAATTTCGCGGTAGCTGGTTGACAACAGCTCCTTCTTTTACGCATGAAAATGACTTAAAACGGCTCATTTGGTCGTTTATAACATTGAATTTTTTAAAAAGTGCGCATTTGGCGCTTTTCCGCCGATGACGTCAGCATGACGTCATGGTGGGGCCCAGGTACGGAAGTGACGTGGCGCCGAGGTGTGAGCCAGGGTGGCAGGACATGGTGGCGGGTTGATGCGGTGGCAGGGCTGCGTGGAGGGCCACGGGACGCGGGGGCGGGCAAAGGTGAGGTGACGTCAGGATGACGTGAGCGTGATGTAGGAGGGAGGGTGGTAACCGGGATGGCGATAAGCGGGTTCCCCGCACCACCTTTGGGGCTAAGGCGGTATCGGGGAGGGGGGCTCCGAACAACCCCAGCACCCGCCACACATCCCTGTACGGGGCCCAAAACCACTTTCCCCAGACGCTAAAGGTCGGCAGGTCAGGGAGTGAGATTGACCGCCCACCGTAAGATCTGGGCGGCGGAGATCGGACGGTTGGCGGGTCCTCCGACTGGTCGTGCAGGTTGGGAAGGGGCCCGCTAGTTGATTAAAATATTCATTTAAATGTTTCGGGTGGAGAACTTTGGAATAGTGGGTTTTATGGGTTTTTTCGGGTTTTCTCACAATTACAAAAGGGGTTATGGGTAGGAGGGGTTTTGTAGGGTTTTTCTTTGCAAATGAAGGCTTAATGAGTGAAATGACTTGGAATGGGAAGAGAGATGACAAGGAGGTTCATCAAAGTGACGAGGTGTCATTTTGATCCCCTTTTTAAAATACCATATGGCTATAATGCTAAGGGGAGGGATATTTATACAAACTTTGGGGTTTATACACCATGGTGTTAATACTAGTAGGGAAAGGGTAAGATAGGGGAGTTACATAATAGGATTAGAGGTTAATATGGATGAAGGGAAAATGTAAAAGAAGACCAATACAACTAAGTTTTCTTGAAAACAACTCAGTGTAAAGAGTAGATCAAAATGAAAAGATTTTTGCACAAGAAATGTGGCTTGTAAAGGCCATAAGAACCATCACTAAGCCTTGAGTCTCTCTTATGTACACAGCTTGTGAAGGGGTGTTAGTAATGAGTGATATAAAAATGGAAAAATGGAAGTTAGTCATGCTCCACTGTGTTGCTTTGCCTGTACATGGTTAGCAAAGTTGATCTTGGAAAAAACACCACTTCTGCAACCCCATCTACCTACCCAACTATTTTGCCTAACATTTTTTATTTCTTCTTGTAGGGTGCACTTAGGCTTGCAAACCCTTTATGTGTCTTTTCTTTTCATTGGCTTTTTGTTTTCATTTCCTATCTAGCACTACCCTTATTTCTTCCAAGGCCCCAGATTAAGCAATTGGGAACCTTAGTTTCTCTGCCTAACTACTGATCTGCCAAGATTAAACAGTTTGGACAGATTTCTTTCTCTATTCTAAAACATAAATTGAAAACATGGCATGATCCAGATTAGACTGTTGGGTCATCCATCAGAACTTTGATGAGTATGAAGGCATATACACACCTTGTCCTTTCTTGCAAATATGAAACCTTTGTAGCAGCAAAATGGATCATATTTGGCACTTTGAATTTGCCAATCATGAAATATGAAACCTATTGGTATAGGTATCCAACAGGTGTCAAATATCTAAAACAAGTTTCATATGGGGGGTTACCTATAGAAGTGTGGACTTCACTATTATAAGAGTGTTGTATATAGGCCAAATGTTTATCCCAAGTCTTTGAATGCTTATGATTGTAGCCCCTCAAAAACTACATCAAAATATTTATAACTACTTATGTTTACCTCTATGTATGGATGGAATGTTGTAGTCCTCTTTAACTTTATGTCCATTTTCTACCATAATGTATTCCCAAATGCATTAAGAAAATTGGTGTCCTATTTAAAATCACGCTCCTTAGTATCCCAAACAGCACCCAAACTTGTTCAAAGAACACTAAAGTTTGTTGTTTTTCCCCTTTTATAGTCTTTTTACATGGCATGAAAATTCACATCTTGTTGAACCTATCAACTACCAAAAAAAAGTAAGCATACCCCTTCCTGGATATTGGTAAACCTCCCACAAATTCCATGGAAATGCTTTCCTAATGATGAGTGGGAATAGGTAAGTGATTTTATAAACCCTATAGAATGTTAATAATCTTGTTGGTACAAAAAAGTATAAATCCTATAAACAACCTTGGTACATCTTCTTGCATTCTAAGCCATTGAACATACCTCTATAAGTTTGTAATTGTCTTCCCAACACCAAAATGCCCTATAAATTTGGAGATGTGTATCTCTTTGATTGGTTAGATTCAATCACCTTAGGGAAAACAAAACTTGTCTATCAAGATGATTCAACTATGGTGTCCCCATTATTTGCATAACTTTGTCCCTGTCATTGTTGAAACACATCCTTGAAGTCCTAATATTTTGTATATGCATGATAGGTGAAAAGCTCCATGTGCACTAGAGTTCCCAAAATTGTAAATCTTTATGTGGGTGGCCTTGAAAGCATATTAGAGAACCTATTTGTGATGTATTTCTTATACTTTATGAATAAATGAAATTGTATTAAGAACCCCATCCATTTGTCATGTTTGGTCTATTATAGCTTACTTTGGACCTACAGGTACTATAACAACTAATGATTTGGATAAAAACCTCCTTTCCATTAAATATTTTTTCCACTTTTTGATAGATTATACCAGGGCATAGAGTTCCTTGTCATAGATAAGGTTCTTGAGAACTACCCCATGAAATACTTTAAAATGGTAGCACATATGCCTTCATCCCTACATCAATACCTCTACCGTGGCATACCCACTCACATCCATCTCCACTTCAAAGGACTTTTGCAAGTTTGGTAATGTGAGTACTAATGCTTGACTTATTTACTTTTTAAACAACACTTTCTATTGATTCTTCCCCCAATGGAAAATCTTATCACTCACTGATATGGTGTGAAGTGGTGCAAATACTACTAAAATTTAAGCTATGAATTGCCTTGGATATTGTGCCACCCCCATTGAAATTTCTAACGTTATATATATTTGTAGGCACCAACCACTTCATGATGGCCTCCATCTTTGCAGAATATATCTTGAGTGCCCCTCTACCAATAACATAGCCAAAATACACCAAATGCTATTGTGAAAACTCTCATTTCTTGATATTTTATAGTAATTGGTGCTTCTTTAAAGTCTTTGGCATCTGCATCAAGTGTAAGATGTGCTCCTCCCGAGTAGCATTGTAACCTAGTGTAACCTCCAACCAAACAACAAAAATGAATCTAGATAAAGGTGCAACTAATCATTAATTAAGCTCATGAATGTTATTGGTGTACTTCATAGACTAAATTGCATGACTAGCTACTCATACAAACCTTGTTTGTTTTTGACTTGGTCTTCCAAGTGTCTTCTTGTCTGAATCAAACCTAGTGATATATTGATTTCAAATCTATCTTGGTGAATTATTTCACTTGATACAACTGATCTATTAGATCCTCAATCATGAGTGGTCGGTACTTTTTCTTGAGAATAATCTTGTTTAATGCTATGTAATTTATGCATATTTTCTAAGTCCCATCCTTCTTTGACAAAATTATGATTAGTGACCCATAAGGTGAGGTAATTGGCGAAATCACACCCTACTCTGGCAGTTGTTGTAATTGCTTCTTCACTTTTCCTACTTCTAGAGTATGATATCTATATAGCACAATATTTGGCAATGGAGAGTCAAAAAACAATTGGATTTCATCCTTCACTTCCCTCTAGGGTGGAATCCGTTTAGGCTTGTAAAACACTCTCACGTATGCCTCTAACAACCCTTCCAATCATTGTTTTTGTTCCTTATTACACCCCTCCAAGGATGCCTTTTCCCTTATTAACTCCTCACTCGGTTTATTTTCTCTTAAGAATATTCAAACATGTTTCCTATTAGAATTAATCAATTTATTGGCTTAGTTGGAACTTATCAATGGAATCTTAGACTTGCCTTTGAGTGCATTGATGATGAATGATTTCTCATCCCTGATAATGCACTACTAGTTTGATTTCCATATGAAAATTACATCTTGGAGATGCATGTAGGGACTCCCAAATATGACTCCACATACCTCAAGTGGTACTACATCCAATTATACTTCATCAATCTAATTAGCACTCATGAGAAAATTTTATTCTACATGATTTTGTTACCTTGATTTCTACATTATTTTACACCCATCCCATTGGATATGAGCTAAGATGATCTTGCATCTTCGATCTAAGATTGTTGAATAGATCCAATACTATGAGATTATCCTATGAACATGAGTTGAACAAGGCATTAATCATGGTCTTCTTGACTTGTATATTAGAGCTTCTTTATCTCCTTCTATTCCTGATAATGAAGACTACTCACATTCACATCCTTCTACACTGACGTGTAAACAATCTTCTAATCCATATTGGAGTTGCTTTCCACTTGATTTCTTAAACCAATCACAACAATATTCTTTATCTTCCCATTCTTCTTCTGGTTCTTTAGTTCATTTGTGAATGCAGATTTAACACTTCTTCTTAGTGCCCATCATTGTTGCAGTGGTTGTAATGATTGTTATGATCATTGAAATGATGTGTATAAATTGTTTTCTTCTTATCCTTTTGTCCTTTCCACTTCTTCTTCCCTTCCTTATAAGAGTCCTAGTTCTCTTTATATTTCAAACCACTTAACCGCCCTTTCTTTTGGCCTACTTTTTCCAATTATTGTGCATATACCCAACCCTCATCCATTCTTTTTGGTTTGAACAACATCACCTACTTTTGTAGATGGCTATGTAGACCCAACTATATACTTTAGAGAACCTTTGGGATCTCAAGAGAGATACCCAACATGATGACCATCTTCCTAGGTTCAATGGTGTGCACTTATACACTCTTCCCTTACCTATACTTGAAGTAGTGTCATCAGATCCATTGGTCCTCTACATACTCGATAATGTAGAATTAAGTCTTTATGAAGGTTTTGAAGTTGTTCCACTTAGTTATTTGGGATCATCCTCCAGCCTAAGTTTATATGTATGTATTTTTCAGTAGTTTAGGGCATGAATGATGGCTCTCTAACTTAAATCCAAGAAATGGTATTTTTTTCCTCATATATGTGGTGAACGCTCAAATATACTTATAATTGTTGCAACTAATGATTCAATTTTAATGTATTGATCTCACTTTGTATAACTTTATGTTGACCTTTGCTTCCATATTGAATAAAGACTATGAATGGGTAATGGCACTCAAACTCAGTTGTTATTCCTCAATTTTTTTACTTGATTCCTTGTATGGGTCTTCCTTATTCCTTGATTTCCCTTTGGTTTGACCTCTAAGGTTGAACCTTCATCTTCTATAATTCCACACTTGTTTGCTAAAGCACCATAAGGAGGTTCATACTGTGGATGAGATCCTTGATCTCGCTTCCAACCTCAAGAATCTTCTTTTGTCATATTAGGGTTATTGTAACAAACTTAGTAACCATGGATAGGGTTTTGTGATTTTCTATTTAAAGTGTGTCATAGATCCCCTAAAAATTCCAACAATATTCCCCAAAGAAATCTATTATAAATTGTAATGGATATTCCACTAGATAGTTTGTCACAATAGATCTGATAAAATAAAATAAAAATTATAATGTGAAGACTAAATTTCTTTAGATTATATACGTGTTAATTATAATTTTTTTGCTTATACATTAAATAGATAAAATGTAGAAAATAGAGAACAAAAAATACAATCACACCCAACAACAATGAACATAAATATTTTTTTTGGAAAACCCTTCCAAAAGAAAACCTAGCTAGAAGTGAGGTTGTTCTACTCTCTTTTGTTTGGTATGGAAAACACAAGTACAAAGGAGAAGTCAGTCCTTATAGAGTTCCCTATGACCTATGGACCGTGAGGTTACTATAGAACATTCAATCCCTTCTATTAGGCTCATTCACTTTCACTCCTAATTTATTTGCTTTGTCATAGAACAAGATACAGTCAAATTGAATGGAACCTCTTCTCCTCTTAGTGCATGGTTTTAACATATTCTGATAGCCAACTAGGGGTTAGGTTGGACTCCTTCCACTCTCAACTAGAGTTATAACTTTCATACTTCTAGATTCTTATTCACAGTCCACAAGTTGATAGCACCTTTTTCATGAGTAATGATGGTCAAAGGAGAAGTGAGGTTGTTCTACTCTCTTTTGTCTGGTATGGAAAATGCAAGTACAAAGGAGAAGGTAGTCCCTATAGATTTACCTAAGACCTATGGACTTTGAGTCCACTAGATAACACTAAAGCCCTTCTATTATGCTCATTCACTTCCACTCCCAAATTATTTTCTCTACCATAGAACAAGATACAATCAAATTGAATGGAGCCTCTTCGCCTCCTAGTGCCCAGTTTTAACATAGACTGATAGCCAACTAGGGGTTAGGTTGGACTCCTTCCACTCTCAACTAGAGTTACAACTTTCACACTTCTAGAATATTGTTAATAGTCCACAAGTGGCTAGCACCTTTTGTTGACATGGCACCCTCTCGAATAATGATGGTCAAACAGGATGATCAACTTCTAGCATGCATTAATTTTACATATGAATTACAATTGACATGATTCTTCCACCATTGCAAAGGTATTTAAGTCTAGAACAACATCATGAGATCCAATTTTTAAGTAAAAAAAAAAAAAATAACCTCAAATATTTGTTAGTGCCTCAAAATGATTCATTTTTTAAACCGCAATTCTCCAAACTCTCTCTTAAAAATTTTCACCAATCTTCCTCTCTAAAAAGTTAAATTTAAATGATAAACAATATAATCATCCAATGTGAATCACCATGTCGAATATAAGCCCATTCCCAAAAGAAATTTTGTATATGTCATTTCTCTTTCCAATTTCTCTCTCTTGAGTCGGCGTATGTGCATTTGAATTGATGGCCAATGATGTTTGTGTCCTTTTCAGCTAAGTGTGTGGCACTTCTAGTGGTGCATGAGTGTGTGTTTGGGGTTTTGATAAAATTATGAACACAAGCCTTAATCATGATTATCAAAATAGCGGTGGAAAGGGAGCCTACTTGACTCCAACTTTGATCATTATTATGCTAATTAGATGGACTTGGTACTAGTGGGATCTAGATTTTTATATGTCGTAATGGACATTAAAGAAAAAGATCCGGCTCATAATTTAGTTGAATCTACCCTAATGAAGCTTGGAATTAATGGATTTGAGAAAGAAACTTGGTTTGGAGACCTAAAGACCTTCAAGTGGCCTAGAATTAGACACTCTGCTCTAAGAAAAGCCATAGCTCACAGTTTTTTCAAAGTGACCTATTGGTAAAGTCCCTAGTGGAATGGAGCAACATGCCTTTATACAAGGGCAATCACAACTAAAGGCCATGAGATCCACATCTACATGGACAGGGGAAACAGTATCATGCATAACAAATGTTAGGCACAAACACGAGGGAAAAACAATCCATTGTTTCGGAGATAGGTCTATAGATGAAACAGATTAAAGAATATAAGTAGATTATGCACATATTTCTTATGAAAAATGTAAATACACCATTATCACTGGCTCAAAGAGACTGCCCAACTTTTTTATGAAGCTACTCTGTAATTAGAAGGATATTTTGTTTCTTATTTTTGGCAGAAATGTTGCATTGTGTTTGTTTACTATAGAAATAATATTGGATTAGCTATTAGGGTTAGCTCAATTGGTTGATGTCCAGTTGCTAAAGAACCTTGATATTTGGAGGTCATGGGTTCAATTCTCCTTGACGTCTTGGGGGCTAGGCTTGCATTCGTTTGGATGGGGATTGTGGTCCCTTCAGGTGAATATAAACATCCTATAGAAAATTATCATGGTTTTATTATGTTTTAAATTATAGAGAAAGCAATATGATATAATTGGAAGAAAAGGCTTGAACTATATTAACAAGATTTTCATCTAATGATATTAATATATGTTACAAGGATATATTTATTTTGTAAATTGCAAAGTGTCCATGCATTGACTATTCATCAATAAATAAGGATGACAACTCATAGAGAGATTATCTTGGACTTAGTGATTGTATAAGGACTCACAATATAACACATTACAAAGGAATAATAAGGGTTAATATTGGAATGCATGACACCAACTTTTAACACATTATTAACCATCTCTCAATTTCATTGTTTTATGTCAGAGGGTGCTTATAAGGATATGCATTGAGTTGTTTACCTCAAGGAATCGGGGGAATATTATTATCATTTTCATTATGTGAGGGGTTAGGCCACTAGCTATTTCAAATATTTATTGAGGTGTATTCAAGATCTACTATAAAACTAAAGGTGAATTTTCTATCTAGGGCTATTCAAAATTTGAATGGAATTGAATGGGATAATAATGCTAGATTGGTATTTTTCAAATCTCAAGTGGTGGGGACTTAGGTCTTACACTCTCCCCAACCAAGTTCAAATTTCCAATGAGACTTGGCCCATTGTGATCAGGGTAGAAGGATAGGTGACCCCTTGTGAGTGGGACACCCAAAAATTGGGTGTGCCTCTAGAGGTCTTGACCCTTGCTAAGTCATGAGTTATTGGTATATCTAGACAATGGGATATTGTATATACTCTTTGGTTATAGCCAAAATGACTTGTTTTGATCCTAATCCTAGCGTAAGTCACTCTAATCAGTTACAGATTCCCGTTTTAAAAAACATAATGCCAGAGTGGTATTTGTTCATATATTTTCCATATAATGAGAGGAGATATTTTTGTAGGAACTATACTTGAGCCCTTTGAGGATATGTTTATGGCCCTCCTTGTTGAAGTTCATGTACAATTACTTGGAATTCATGGTTATTAGACATGTCAAAACCTCAACATTTCCCCATTTTTTTCTAAATTTGGAGCAACACCTTTTTACTATTATGGAGAATTGATGATTTTATCATGGTCTTATTTTGAATACATTTTGATATACGAAAAACCTTTTTCACCATGCACAATATCTTGAATCACATTATTTTTATTTATTTTTAATTGATTTCCTTTCATTTATCATCACTTAAATATTTTCTTACTCTTTCAAATATTTTTGGCCAAATATAAGTGACCTTTTTGTATATTTTTGACCCTTTCATCTAGTAGTTTGAAAGTTTCATTTTTTAGTTTCTTATTACTATCAAGGGGTTTTAAATTTCAATTTGTTATTCCTTTCGCTGCACTCTTAATTCCTTGATCAAATTTATTCTTTATCTTGCTACATTAGTTGTGTAGAGTCCATTCAATAATCAATTTCCACATGTTATTTGATACAAGAAAATCAATTTCAAGTTTTAACTTTTTTGAATCCTTTGGTCTCCTTCACAAATTTCTTTGTAATTGAAAAAACCATGTTTTTCTTTCGATGATCTCAGCGCCTTATGGACTATTTTCATAAATTGATTTCTTTTTTTTGTGATACTATCATGGGGTTTTAAAAGGTCAATATTTGTTGTTGTTCCAATACAATCAAAGTTTGGGGAATTTTTTTATTTTATTGTAAGCCTTGTAGGTAGCGAAGGGCTCTCACAAGTTAAAGTTCATTTTTTCTCCATATTTATTGAGAAATATCGTAGAATTTCATATCTCCAAACTCAATGGGAAATCTCTCACTAAGTAATTTCTTGACTTTACTCTTGATACCGCTAGGGCCCTTTTAAAATTGAAACTTCTTACTCCTCCAATAATTTTCAAGGGTGGAAAAACAAGCAGTTTTCATGCTCCTCCATTGGTCTATATGAATTTGATGTTTAATATGATATTAATGGCATCCTCATCCATTTTGATTTAACAAAAACAATCATACTTGATCTTTCCACAAGCCAAAATATTTCTAGTATATTTGGATTTGTTAAGATTTGGGTAGTCATTTTAATTCAAAGAACCATCCCATAATTAGAATAATTTCCGTTCATGCATTTTGAATAGAGTTTGCTAGCATTTTTGTGTAGTTGTTCCATTCCATCCATTGGTTACCTCCTTTGTTCATCACCTATGTTCTTCCTTATAGAAACCAAGTAAATCAAATTCCTTTCTTGCTTGAATTGTATGTTTTGCATACACCAAGTATGAGTTGATACTTCATGAATAATACTACATTGAAGAGTTCCAAATAGTTCATTAGTTCAAAATTATTTGCTTTGTTCCTTTGATACTTATAGTTCTCAAATTACTAGATTATAGCTAGTTGATCTATCATTCAACTGCTAATTTACTTCCACCATGTCTCGCTTCATTGATATTATCGTTCTATGTTGAATTTCCAATTGAGTTCAAACTAAAATCTTGATAGAGAAAGGATCAATTTTGGCCAATTAATTTCAAATGCTAGTTTTTCACTTGCTATATAAATCCATCTTTACTCAAGGTGTTCTTTAATTCTCTACCCTATAAATAAATGCATCTCTTTCATTATTTATTTTCATTTAGCTACTAACATGTGAATGAAAGAACAAGGAATATAAAGTTTTTTAGCATATTTATTGGTCTCTTATTTATGATTGTAATTTTGATATTTCCCACTTTTAGGAAAATTTTCAAAAACATCTATATGCCTCCAAAACGGAATACCATAAAACTTCAAAAGAAAGGAAATGATACAATTGAGGAATGATAGTCATCTATGCAAGAAACGCCCATAGAACCTCAAAGATTGATTTATTCAAATACTTCAAGCCATCTAGAATTGGCTAACTTCCTAGTTTGGTTAGAGTTATTTCAAATGTTTAAGGATGAGAGATATTATCCCCTACCTATTTTGGTTCACCCAATAGATGATTTGGAAAATGATGAGGATGTTTACCCTAACATTAGGAATTTATTCTTTTAAAATGCAACAAAAAGGCTTGTTCTATCACCTTACATGGAACTAATTTGTTGCATCATAGAACATGCCAAATTGGAAGAGATAACAACTATAAATGACAGAGGAAATTGTATAGACTCATTTCAACTCAATGATCTCCAAATATATTATAAATTCATTGATATGAATTCTAGGTGACCTCACAATGGCTCGCAGGGTTTAAGAAGGATTGTTGTAAAGTATTATAGAAATGGTGGATTAAAGGTTCAATTCAATTCAATGGGCATTGGTATTGATCCACTTTCCAACCATACAGAACCATACATATATGTTTTTTCTTCTATCAATATATTGTATCAATGGTATGCTCAATTGGTCTAGAGCTAGATGTGAAGATGTTTTATATTGTTGCTAGTTGTTTATGATCATAGGTTCAACTCTCTTTCATTCCCTTAGGGCGAGCCCCAATAATCAAGGTTGACGATTTACCTGGTTTCCCATCCCTAAAATGTTGGAAGTACTCTAGGGTTTCTCCTGCTTTAATTCCAAGTTTTAAAAAAAATGTATCAAATAAAAGAATTCTCAATATTTCAAATTCTCTTGAATACCACTGTTGGATGTTGTTTTCAATAAATAGCTATTGTTTAATTATGAAACCATTGTGTCTTACAATTTAATGAAGACCCTATCAAAGGTTAGGTTATTTGAACTTGATTCTCCCCCAAATTTTTTCATGTAATCTTGTTTTGTAGATATCATATGTTCAAAAAAGGAATTCATAGGTATGGATTGGTATTGGACTCCTACAAAATCACTTATGCATGTTTATTGTCAAAATCAATGGAAGCATAAATATATCATGCATTTTAATCAAATATGTGATCATTTCTTTTCTCATTTATCTGAAATTGGTTTCTATAAAGATGCACCTAGATTTTCCAATGAAGTTATGGATGTATTTAGTGAGATAGCCATGTGGATGATGATTCAACCTACATCAAAATATATGGGGAAATTAAACCACCTCATTTATTCTCCAAGCTTGTCCCTAATAAGTTATTGAAAAGGAAGATTTGTTATTGAACCATTCTCCATGGTTTTAATGCATTATTAAGTAAATCACATAAGAAGTGTTTTCCTACGTACCCTCTTCACATTGGAATGTATGGATTGAGTAACACTATATTTGCATAAATGGAAGGAAATTCTGTATAGGAATATAACTTTAAATATGGTAGTTTTAGGAGACGTGATCCTAAGTTAGTAGTTGAAAATCAAGCCAATGAAGAAGAATACACATGACCTTATACAAATGAGCATTGGGAAGAAGAGGGGGCATTATTAAGGGAAACATCTCAAGGAATTTCTTCATAGGAGATCCTTTCTCATGAAATTAGATGAGGAAAATAAGAAGAATAGTAAGGAAAAAAAATAGAAAATAAAAGAGGATGTAAGAAAGAAATTTGAGGTTGAACCTAAAGCAATTAGGTTATGACAAGATAGTGAAGACAGTATAAGAAACATTGAAAAATAACTTTAAAACATGAGACAGTAGTTTGGGAATATGTATCCATTGAACATAGGGTGGAATAGGATGAGAACAAGATTAAAGAAGGAGGATAGAGGAGAAAGATAAAGTCAATAGCCAAAACAAGGAGAATTAAGAGGAAACAACGGAAACGATTAGAGAGAATAATGGTAGAGTCAAGAGATGGACCAATTGAGAAGGTATACACTCCTCAAATATTCCAAATGATTAGTACCTCTAAACTAATCACTAGTGGAAATATTCCTATACCTGCTCTTGTGGATGTATCGAATCTCCATAACTTCACTTTAATAGAAAGACAAAACAAATTGTGAAACAGTGTCACAAAAGAAGGGAAATTTATGTTGATAAAGAAAATATTTTGAATTTTGTTGTTGTTTTTATAAATGACAAAGTTGTTGGATCGGAAACCTAGCATATTTAGTGTTAGAATTCATTCACAAACTTGTAAATGTAGTTGGATCAATAGTTATGAAAAATATAAAATAGCATAAGAGAATTATTCAGTTAGAAAATGAGGTGGATTATTATCAAACTTATCCATGTGATCCCACAAGTTTTCTTCATTATTCTTTCAAAATTCAAGACAATTTGAATGGTATTCAGAGAAAGTTTTATGGTAAAGTGAAAATATTTGGAAGCAAATAGAGACTACGATAGATCTTGAAAAACACCTTCTAACCTATAAAATTACAAGGGAGGTTGTGCAATTACAATTCAATTTGGTCAAAAGTTTCCAATACTATATTAATATGTTATTATCCACAAGTACCCTATTTAATTGAGGAGGAAATTGTTTATATTTGTTATGGCTTGGATGGTTGGAAGAAGTTGGCACATGAAGCTTTTAGGAACATGGAATTATAAACTAATGTTGTTACTAGGAGATAACATATCATAGAGAAATTCACATCTAAATGTGGCTTGCCTTTGTTAGGTCATATCAATGATTTCTTTCAATGGGATCAAGTCACCAAAGCACTAGAAGATACCATTATCATGAGATATGTAATTTGCAATAAGTTTCTACTATCATTATTAAAAAATTGAAATACTACATGGACATTCATTCTAAAGATATTGTAAGGCTCAAAGCCACATTCCATAAAGTGGAGAAACATATTAATAATTAAGAAGGCACATTGCCTTAGTCATGGTTTTAGTTGATCAACATAAATTTCCCCAAACTAATCATATTAGCAATATTTTCAACACTTGGACAATATACAATGCAAAAAAGAAGCCCAACAAGTAGACTTTGGTAGATCTAGTGGAAGTCCAAGTGGTTTAAGGCAATGAATCAATTTAGTTTCCTTTGATGTTTATATTTTCAAATAAATAATATAGATATGATGAAAGACGGGATTTTTTAGATGGGATGATATGACACTATTTCAATGTGTTTAATATTAGAAGCCTATTCATTACATTTTTGTAAGAAATCAATTTTGACTTTGAACTTCTTAGACTTGTATTAGTTTCATGTACTATCCTAGAATTTTGGTGGGAATGGATATATAAGCTGTAGACTAATCTTATGATTTTTATTTCTTTTTAATATTTCCTTTAATGGTGCCAAAAATATGGATACAAAATTATAGTTTCATGTGTATGTGATAGGCTAATGTTCTTTTGCATTGAACTATATTATTTATATGTAATTATAATTCAATGAACTTTTTCATTGTTGTGGCTACATTAATTTCACTCAATTGAGCATCCATTTATTTCTTCTCTTGGTTGAGAATTTAGTTTAGAATTTCATTTGCAACTGTAGGTTTATCTTTTAGAATTTATTTTAAAGTTTTTCATTTCATCATATCATTAATGGTAAATGTGTTAGAGTCTGGAGAGTTCCCTATTTTGAATGGAGTAACTTATAATTGGGAATTTTCTTCAAAATGAATTATTATAGTTAATGAAGGGAATTTGCAGATGTCAATAGGACCTAATGTTCATAACCATTATGCTTCAAGCATTACAATACAACCACACAATATAGTAGAAAATGTGTGGGGTTTGAGTTGAGTCCCCCTTTTGGAGCTTATGTTCTCACATTTTCATCATAGCACTATTATTTATCCTAACTTGAAAATTGTGTACTACATTGACATAAAAATGGGTTTCTATTGGAATTTTCCAGTGAATAAAACTATCATTGTTAACTAAGGAGTGAATAAAACTACCATTGTTAACTAAGGAAATGACCTTTTAGTGCTTGATGTATCCAATCAACTTCAAAGTTCAAGGAGTTTAAATTCATGTTAAATCATTGTTGTAGAATTAATTTTCCTCTTAAGGAATATCCAAGGTGGGATCCTTTTAGGGAGGAAGTTTAGGATTGTCTAATTTGAGTGCTAGAGTGACATCCTTGAAAATTTACTCAAAGTGGTTGGATTGGAACAGATCAATTTGAAATACTTTTTTTACTTACACATACCCTTTGAAATTCTTCTCATTGTAATCATAGAAAATTTGAGGAGTTGGTATTTGTTTACTCCTTCCCAAGTCAACTTATGGAATTACAAGGGTTAAGAAGGGGATGGGGTGGTGGTAGGTGCCATAGGGGGGCATGGTTGAGAAATAAAAGTTAGTTAAGTGTTTTACCTAGTAGTGTCCACATACTTTTGTTGTGTAGAGAGGCCTCATGTTAAGGCTATAGTGGTCGTAGTGACATTCCTTTTACATTCTTATTGATCTATGAAGAGAAAAAAAATTGCAATCTAAGATATTACCTTTCATCACTATTTTATAGAGCTAAATGAAATTGCAGTAATTAGAACTACCTTTGGTACCCTATAGAGTTGACCTCCTAGAGTAACAATGTCATTGAGGGGATGAGACTCATGAACAATGTGATGTTTCCACATATAAGGTTTCCCTAAGACAACATCACACAATATCTCATCTTTAAGGGCTTGATGATGTAGGACAAGTGGCATTGTTGGTTGACACAAATGTCTCATCAATTGTTCAACCAACTAATGGTGTATGGTTGGGGTTGGGGTTGTGGCAGTGTCAGTAGCTTAAATTTCCTAATGACCTCAACTAATATCAAGTTCTTCTAGCTCTCATTATTAACAATTAAATGTAGTGGGTTCCCCTTCACCCACATGTGTGAACGTAAGAGGCACTCCCCCTCTTTAGGCTCCTATGGTTATTCTAGTTAAATCTTTGCAAACACTTTGGTAGCACTAGTTTCTAAATCGATTATCCATTTTCCTTTATCCTATTCTAAATGGGAATTTAAGAAAGAGTCCATCTATTTTTCCTTAGTATCTTCTAATAATGATTATTTTAAGCAAAATTCATTAGTATTGTGTTAAGGCCTTTTGTGGAACTCACAACACTTTCTAGTGTCCTTTTCGACTTCCCATTACCCTTATTTTCTTGTGACTTGGAATGGTTTTCTTAAGGTTGTTTTTGCTTGCTCTATCCCTTATTCTAAGAGATTGGGCCACCTTTTCCATGATTCTATTGCAACATATTTTTAGACCCAAAATCTTGTTTATTCCTCTACTCAATTTCGACAACATATTGATAAGCAACTCCTAGTGAAGATATTTCCAAGAAATTCATCTTTCTTTGAATCATACATGCGTGGACCACTATGGCACTTTAGAACCATGTTCCACTCAAAGTATCTGATACCCAAATTTGATCACAAGGTATGGGAAATATTGATATATTCTGACACTGCTTGGTCTTTCTCCTATCGCAGAGTTGTCCATCTCTTGTATTGGTTGTCATAGTTCCTTACAGTGAAAAATTCCTCATTGAGGGCATAAACAAAATATTCCCAAGTGGGTCCTTCCTTTACTATCACATAATCATTAGTGTATTTTCTCTCCCAGTAACCTTTCCAACAATATTTGGCATGGAGAATGGATTTCAGGAGTGAAAAGGTGATCATTCCATTGTAAAAAAAAAAAAAAGTAATAGCTATCTAACAGAGTTAAAATTTTCTCCAAAGTATATGCATCTATTTTGTCTTCAATAAGGGAATATCAAAGTTAAATTTCAACTTGAATGGTGTCACGCCTCTAAAATTTTCCACTTTTTGAAGGTGCCTCAGATGTTGTTGGTGTTGAGAAATCTAGGGCTTCCATTAGTCTAAATTAATTACATGATTTCTCTTAAATAGTGACATTTATTTGTGACTTAGAGTTACTTCATTATTTTCATCATTATGTTATTTTCATCATCGAATAAATGTGAAACATAGAAGAACACAAAACAACAAGAGTACACCAGAGATAGACTCCAATCGAAGGCAAAACCCCTCCATAGGGGAAAACCCAGAGAACTTCTTCTTATATAATCATTGTCAAGAAACTTCTAAGACCATACACCCAAAGACAAATTCCCCAGGACTAGGCTAGCTACCAACATGAAATTTTTCTTCAAAAAACTTTTGTTCTTCTTCAAACATGTGGAAGCCCTAGTGTCCATAGAAAAACTCGCACCTGAGAGAAACGTCAAGACATACTTCAAATGTATACGTCCTCCTCTTCTTTGTGTGTTTTTTCCTCTTATCTCTAAGACTGTCGCACTTGTTTCCACCCAAAAATAAATTAAGATACCCATGTGTCATATGTGTCCCCAATAGAGGTCGAGGTATCCTCTTTATATAGGATTCACAAGTGTTGGAAGGGTCTCTCTAGGCCGACATGGAGGCTAGCCAACCTGATCTTGGGGACTCTTTAGAGACTTATAGAAATTAAATAATATTTCTTTTTCTTCATACAAATTCCCAATGGATATTTTACATCATTGAATTTGACTCAAGACTAAATCCATAGAGCACTCAATGAGTGCTAGACCTAGGACCAATGATCATGGGAAAGAAACCCATTCTAAAAATGGATAATTTTTCCTTTTACAGTTTTGTTTTTCTTTCTTTTGGAAAGTAAAACAATAAATACATCAATTTCATGAATCAAATACAATTATGAAGACCGAAACTAGTTACAACTTTCAACAGTTGGAAGTCATTGAAGGATTTGGACGAAATTGTCCATTACCTCATTCCTATGTCACACGAGTGGTTCCTTGAGTCAAATTTTGATAAGATCTCATGCTCTATCATCTCCTTTTTCTTCCACCATGGGAGTCCACTTAGGCTGGTGAAAGCAATCATTCACAAGTGAAATTAGTTGGAGACCCAATTGTTTATACCCTAACCTCATTGAGGACATGCACTAAGAAACCACAAGGAGAAGATTGCTTTGATATCATTAATCCAAGTTGCGCAAGGAATGAAAAGAAAGGTAGTAAAGGAAATGAAAAAAAACATTAAAAAACATATATATATATATATATATATATATATATATATATATATATATATATATATAGATAGATAGATAGATATATAGATATATAATGGAGAGCACAATAATATAGTGTGAGCCCAACTTATATTAATAAATGAAATAGTAAAACATTCTAGAACATAATTGGCCATAATTGTGGTAGCTATCTCTTGAGAGAGAGAAGGAAGCTACATGCACTTGCAAAATCTATTATAAGAGACTAAAAGAATAGTATTTTAACATAAATGAAGAACCATATAGGTCTGAAACCTTAACCTTATAAGATGAACTTCCAAAAGGTTTACGATCCTTGAGGTGGTTAGTTGGTACATCAACTTCTCGAGGGTAAAAATTTTGCATAAATTATCCATTTGGGGTGTTAACACTCAGGTTGTCCCTAAGCCCCTGAAAGGGATACGGCCGAGTTAACCACAAACCAATCTTTGGATTACAGGTTCTAGCCTACCTGTAATCAGAGAGGGCTCTCTCTTAATGATTTTAGCTTTGTTGATGACATTTTAGGCTAGTTATTGGGTTCAAGGGGTTTTGTTTGTGTTTGGGTGGAAGGAGGATGCTTTCAAGTAGAGAGGCAATGCATAGTGTGACAAGTTTCAAACCATTGGGCATTGATGCAGGAGCATGTGACTTAGAGGGGAAAAATCTTCCGATTTATTCCAAAAATCAAAACAAAAAAAAAAATCTACAGGCAAGGAGTGGGATCCTTTTGCCTGCAGTTTCTATGTTTTTTTTAGTTAAAAATAGGAACAGGATAGAGAATAAAGCATGCTAGCTTTTCTAGTTAAACTTAGCATAAAAGTAGATAATAAAGCATGCTATCTTTTCACAGATAGACTAGTTGTAAAAAACCTTAATTTACTATGTAAAGGTCTGCTTTTGTAATAGGAAAAGTTATCCATATGAATAAAAAAATAAAAATAAAAAGACTTGGCCGCAAAGTTGGTGTGGGAGAGGCCAGTGCAGAGATGTCGAAGGGCATTGAATGATGCCACATTGTGTAAATATGGATTTGGATATTGATTTGATGTAGAGAATTATGAATGAATGAAGCTTATTTGTGCATTGATCTGGATTGTGTATTTATGGATTGGTTTGTCTGTAATTATAGTTATTGCAAAAGCTATTTATTTCCAGAAGGTTGGAGCTACAAATTATTGATGGAATAATAATAAGGATTAGTTTTTGGATCCCGAGAATAGTTAGACATTGTGTTTTTTTTGTGGCATTGAATCTCTGTCACTGAGAAATTGATTTATGTGCATGTTTTGTGAGAAATCTATCCAGCTCTGCGGTACCTGTGGTAAGGAAAATACTCTGTTGTATAAATGAACTTGCAACATATTTGATTGTATCTTGAGAAAGCATTAACCTCCGTATGGATGTGTAGATTGGTTGTGAAATGGAATCTCCAGGTAGTTGAAGGAAAGCGTTATCCAATTGAAGACAGATCTTTGAAATCTCCGTCATTTATTTAGGAGCAATAATTGGTGGTTGTACCGTGAGTTTAAATTGTGGGTTTTCCCTTGAGGAGATATCTTTGAATTGCCACAAGTTATGAGTGATGAACTGAGTATTGATTCGAGGTACCGTTGCAGGACACAGTATATCTAGTGGATAAGAAGGCACAAGTTTGGTGACAGTGCTGTATAGTGAAAATACAACTGTTTGCATGGAGAGAGTAGGAGCGTCGTGGGTTTTCGTTCATGTTTCCCAACTGTTCGCATGGTGGCCGGAAAGAGGCGACAGGTAGATGAGTGTTCTGATACTTGATAATTTTAATTTGGGTTCAACGATTGACTAATGACCTGTGCTTCACGTATGCAAGGTGCGCCCGGTCTGTATCAATTGTGCCTGCGTGTTATTACGCCCACTTAGCTGCAAAAACGTGGTCATGTGTTAGTTCTGAGAGTGGGTCTTTCCATGGTGGAAGTGTATCTGGCATGAGTACTAGCTCAGGAAGTCAATTTCAGTGAGGAATAGATCGGTGAAATATTGGATGAGGTTTTCAGGACTTACGGTGAATTTATTGATGGGGAAAAGGGTCTGACAATTGAGAGGTGATCGCCAATAATTGTAGATGTATAGTCCCTTGTAAAGGCTGCGTAAAGATTTTAAATTTGCTGCCTTTGATTACAAATTAGAAAGGTTGTGGCTCGTTGAAAAAGGAATGAAGACATCAAGTTAATGACTAATACTACTGGAGCCAGTTCAAAGGAAATTGAGGTAGAGATTCAGGAGATTGTTGTCATATTAGAGAGATTATCCTTAACATCTGCACCCTCGCCATCAGGCATGGAGTCATGGAGTAAGACTGCTGGTGCGTTTTCTTGGTCACAAGAGGAAAAAGGGGCAAGGTAGCTGCTCATGAAACAATACTTAAGGTAAATGAAGATGGATTGCAGGCTAAGAAATGAGAGGCAATAAAGAATCTCTCAATCAGGTTAGCAGAAGGAAGATGAACGAGCTCTACCTAGGAGCAGCTAAGAATTCCTAGTTAACAATCATTCATATGTGAAATAGAGCAAATATGAGCCATAAGGAATCCATATTTATGCCTAAATCAAGAGGAAAACATTAAGAAGCCACGGAAACTAAGCATATAGTGTAGGTAAGCAAATTCTAAACCAAACTTTCGATCTGTGACTTGAGCATATGTGAAATTGAAATAACAAAGGTAAGGGACACTTATTGATTCAGAAAGCAGCATAAGATTTCCCTCATTCACTCTTCAGAGACATCAACAACACATCCAATAGTCCATTCTCCAAGCTTTCAGCAATCTTTGATTAAGTGAAACATATCAGATACAGAGCGAGTCTCTCTTGGAGTGCATTAACCAACCCTCCAACCCCCACCTCTCAATACAGAGGGTCGTATATATAGAGAAAATATCTAAGAAATATTTATTACAGCAGATCTTAAACAGATCTAAGGGAAATGAGTGCTTTAATTCATCTTATCTTGAAGTAAATGCATGAAATATTTATCTAAGTGTTGCATTGGGGCAGCTGCTTCAAAATGAGTAGGAATGTGTTCTTTGCTGTTATGCGCTGGCCATTTATCATAACTGCGCATTGGTCTCTGCTCCACTGCTCTTGAGTGGCTTTGATGTGCATTAACTATGATTTGAGAGTCTCAAGTGGCTTTACCGCATTCTTGGACTTTGATGGAGGCTTTTAATGTTCACCTGCTTTGATATTGTTGATCTGATACTCTTTGCCGCTTCACTGATACTCTTTGACATGAAATTTGGCTTCATATCCTCTGATACTCTTTAACTGGTCAATTCGCTCCTTTCTACTTTCTTTCGGGCAAAATAACTGCTGCAAACCTGCGCTGGACTGAGGCTTTTCCATTTTGGCCATTTTTTCTTAACGATGCGCGATTAGCGCTAAGTGTTAATCGTGCATCAAAAACTGCCTCAGATTTTCATTCCGGGCTTCCTAAGCAACGATTTCGCCTTTGCGCACTTTTCTTTCGGTAGATGACGTCAGCGGTGGGACCTTGTACGGCCGGTGACGTGGCACGGGAAAAACTCCCATCCTCGGACGCTAATCATCAATAGGTTCAGAAGGGAACAGACCCGCCCCCCGTAGATCTAGGGCGCGGGCAATCGAACGGATG